>JAPWDM010000007.1:12396819-12401819 GCA_035578155.1 Brachynemurus nebulosus
ATTTAACATAATAACATAAGATAAAATTTTTTGGTTTAAGTAATTACTAATAGTGTTTTTATTTTTTCAAAATAAAATTTTTTTATATTTATTTATAAAGAAAATATTGAAAAAAAAAAAAACATTTTTATTTTATTTATTTATAATTGCGACCTCAGAGTAGGTGAGATTACCCGCTGAATTTAAGCATATTATTAAGCGGAGGAAAAGAAACTAACTAGGATTCCCTTAGTAGCGGCGAGCGAAGAGGGAAAAGCCCATCACTGAACCCCATGGCTAAATAAAAATGGTCATTCGGGGAATGTAGTGTTTGGGAGGATCCATAATTTTTTATATAACCTGTTATTTTATGTAATAAGTCTAAGTCCATCTTGAATGGGGCCATATACCCAGAGAGGGTGCCAGGCCCGTAGTGACTATATACTGAATAACAGGTGGATCTCTCCTTAGAGTCGGGTTGCTTGAGAGTGCAGCTCTAAGTGGGTGGTAAACTCCATCTAAGGCTAAATATAACCACGAGACCGATAGCGAACAAGTACCGTGAGGGAAAGTTGAAAAGAACTTTGAAGAGAGAGTTCAAGAGTACGTAAAACCGTTCAGGGGTAAACCTGAAAAACCCGAAAGGTCGAAAGATGAGATTCATTTACTTTTTATCGTATATTAACCAACTTGTATTTGTTAGTGACAAAATTTATTATTATTATATATTATAATTTTTTATGGTATATTTATAATTTATAAAATTATTGCACTACTATATGTTGTGTATAATAACGAGGTATGCACTTCTCATCTTGTAGGACGTCGCGACCCGTTAAATATTGATTTATGAAATATTTTTGTGCATTGTATATTATATTATAAATTTTTATTTATTTGTGTAATATATGCCTATATTATCTAATTAATTGTTTGACGGTATAAATATTCATAATATAAGATTAAGTGTAAAAATTTTTTTTTTTACACGTTCATTACCTAAAACGAGTATATATGGGTTTTATTAGGTTTTTTATATTTCTTAATAAAACAAATGATTTTATTTGGTTTTTATACCAATAAATCATACCATATTACTGTCAGTTTTTAGGTATTAATTTGAACAATAATCTTTTTGTCAGCGACGCTATAGCTTTGGGTACTTTCAGGACCCGTCTTGAAACACGGACCAAGGAGTCTAGCATGTGCGCAAGTCATTGGGAATAAAATATTTTTTCATCGAAATATTAATAAATTTTATGAAACCCAAAGGCGAAATGAAAGTAAAATAATTTTTTTAAAAAAAATTTTTTTTTTTTATTATAAATTTGAGGGAGGATATATTTTTATTATGTATTAAATATCGCACTCCCAGGGCATCTTATATTATTCTTATAATTTTTTTATAATTTTTATTATGAATAAAGGTGCACCTAGAGCGTACACGCTGGGACCCGAAAGATGGTGAACTATGCCTGGTCAGGACGAAGTCAGGGGAAACCCTGATGGAGGTCCGTAGCGATTCTGACGTGCAAATCGATCGTCGGAACTGGGTATAGGGGCGAAAGACTAATCGAACCATCTAGTAGCTGGTTCCCTCCGAAGTTTCCCTCAGGATAGCTGGCGTTCATCATTCAACGAGTCTCATCCGGTAAAGCGAATGATTAGAGGCCTTGGGGCCGAAACGACCTCAACCTATTCTCAAACTTTAAATGGGTGAGATCTCTAGCTTGCTTAAAATCATATATTGATTTTATTTTTAATTTTATATATATGTGAAGCTATGAGAATAATATTTTTAATTAAGATAATATTTATGGATCAGAATGCCAAGTGGGCCACTTTTGGTAAGCAGAACTGGCGCTGTGGGATGAACCAAACATAGAGTTAAAGCGCCAAAATCGACGCTTATGGGATACCATGAAAGGCGTTGGTTGCTTAAGACAGCAGGACGGTGGCCATGGAAGTCGGAATCCGCTAAGGAGTGTGTAACAACTCACCTGCCGAAGCAACTAGCCCTGAAAATGGATGGCGCTGAAGCGTCGTGCTTATACTCTATCGTCAATTGTTATTATAGATATTTATTATTTTTATAAAAATTTTTAAATATCATGAAAACTTGACGAGTAGGAGGGTCGCGATGGTGTGCGCGGAAGGATTGGCCGTGAGGCTGTCTGGAGCCGCCATCGGTGCAGATCTTGGTGGTAGTAGCAAATACTCCAGCGAGGCCCTGGAGGACTGACGTGGAGAAGGGTTTCGTGTGAACAGCCGTTGCACACGAGTCAGTCGATCCTAAGCCCTAGGTGAAAACCGATGTTAATGTTGATGTGTTTTAATAAATTATATAATTATTTTTATAAATAATTATTATTTAAAATAATAAAATTTTATAAAATAAATAAATAAATAATAAATAATTACATCCATTGGGCGAAAGGGAAACCGGTTCCTATTCCGGTACCCGGCAGCGGAACCGTATATAAGTCGGGCCCTCATTCACATTATATATGTGTATATGAGTGTTCGTCGGGGTAACCCAAAGAGGCCTGGAGACGCCGTCGGAAGATCCAGGAAGAGTTTTCTTTTCTGCATGAGCGTTCGAGTTCCCTGGAATCCTCTAGCAGGGCGATAGGGTTTGGAACGCGAAGAGCACCGCAGTTGCGGCGGTGTCTGGATCATTCCCTCGGACCTTGAAAATCCAGGTGAGGGCCACGTGGAGGTGTCGCGCCGGTTCGTACCCATATCCGCAGCAGGTCTCCAAGGTGAAGAGCCTCTAGTCGATAGAATAATGTAGGTAAGGGAAGTCGGCAAATTAGATCCGTAACTTCGGGATAAGGATTGGCTCTGAGGACCGGGGCGTGTCGGGCTTGATTGGGATGTAGGTTATGGCTAACGTGCCGGGCCTGGGTGAGGTGATACCATATTACCTACTAAATGTTATACATATGTTTTGTAAATTTTATTTATTAAAATAATAAATAATTATAATGTGTGTATTTATGTATTATATAGAACAATTATTGGAAAAATCGATTTTATTTGTAATTATATTTAATTATTGTATGGTACAGTACTGATATATAAAAATCTGATTTTTTATTTTTGTTATTTTATTAATATGTACTCCATAAGAATAATTTATAAATTACATAATTTTCTAAGTAATTAGTTATTATGTGTATAATAAATGAATATTTGGGGATTTAATATATATTTGATAATAATCATTTATGTAAAATGATGGCTAAAGTTTTTATATACAAAGGCTGTATTATTTATATAATAAAACTAAATATGATTTATTTATAATAATTTCATTAAAAGTTTTTTCATTTGTTCGAAAAATACTTTACATATCTATGTAATTATTGAAAATTTTTTAAATTATTATTTACTTGTATGCTATTAATGAATTAGTTTTGGGTATATGTTTTTGTGGATCCGAACTCGGTCCCGTGCCTTGGCCACCTACGGAACTTTCTTGCTGCGAGACTTTACTCAACATATATATCATATAATTTTTATATTTATATTTTTATTTATTTAATTATATTATATTAAAATGAAAAATATATATGCGTAAATGTTCTCTTCGGCCGCCATTTAACGGTTAACTCAGAACTGGCACGGACTAGGAGAATCCGACTGTCTAATTAAAACAAAGCATTGCGATGGCCCCAACGGGTGTTGACGCAATGTGATTTCTGCCCAGTGCTCTGAATGTCAACGTGAAGAAATTCAAGCAAGCGCGGGTAAACGGCGGGAGTAACTATGACTCTCTTTTGAGTCTCGGTGCGGAGCATCCCCTAGGCACCAGCTGATCGTCGTGGGTTGTGGCCACCATTCGGTGGCTGCCACAAACGGCGATTAGTTCCTTGCACCTCCCCGTGGTGAGACTCGGGCAACGGCACTAGCCGGCCAACGCAAGGCAGGGAGAAGATGGTGGGCTAGCAACCCGTCATTGAGGTCTTTCAAATGCTACAACAACGGAAGAAGAAGCCTCGGCGCGTGAAGAGCCTGCCCCCGCTACTTCACGTGAACAACAGGGGGGTAACGTTGACGACTCGGACCGATACAGGATTTTCCTACCGTTTGAACAACGACTATGTCAAATATGTACTAAAAATCAACGTGGAAACTACATACATCTATCGTTGGCAGACGAAGAAGCACACATGAAGGAAAAGCACTCGTTAGTGAGAATTCTATACATCTGCCAACCATGCGGCAAAACATACCAGAGAAGACATGCCGCCTTAACACATCTACCCAAGTGCTCTGGTCCAGCAATTGCTGAAACTCTAAATCAAGAAGAGGAAATTCAATGTCCCAACTGTCCTCTCAAATTCAACTCAAACAGAGCTGTGAGCCAACACCAGAGACACGTCCACCCAGAAGCCAGAAACCTAGCTCGGCAAGAAAGGAAACCAGAAGCAGAAGTCCCAGTGCCCCGTGTGCCCCGTCGCCGGCTATGGACAGACGAAGAGCTCCAGCAACTACAGCAATTAGAAATGCGCTTTCAATCTGAGAAAAACATAAACAACAAGATTGCTTCATTTCTCACCACAAAGACCTCCCAACAAATACGGGACAAACGGGCTGAACTAAAGAAGAAAGAACAGCGTGCCCAACAAACCGCAGCTGTCAACGAGGTCTTAAGTCTTGAAGACGCTCCTACCCTCGCTCCGCGGCAAGAACAAGCCGACAATATTAATAATACAATACCGCCCACAATCACACAGGCGAGGGCCGCACAACACATCCGTACTGATATCCCAGTGATAGTGATCGAGGAGGTAGATAGAGAAGAGCAAATACGCCTCGGCTGGTCCGAAGCAATCCTCGAAAATCTACGGTTGGAATACGGGACAGATTCCACAAATCCAAACCTTCATCCGCTGGTGCGCAACCTTATCCAACTAATCGACCTAACGTCGGTCAACGGAAGAAACATATCGCAGCACCAACTAGACGAGATATATGAAAAACTCCACCAAATGCTAATATCAGCTCCAGAAAAT
>JAPWDM010000007.1:12406819-12439319 GCA_035578155.1 Brachynemurus nebulosus
ATGATAAAGCCCTTAAAAGTATTATTAGAAATACTTTTAAGGGCTTTTTAAATAACTAAATTTTTAATAATAATTATATATTATTATTAATTAACAATGGCTAATACTAATTTAACCTATTAAATAATTATATCTATTATTATTATATGATAAAGCCCTTAAAAGTATTATTAGAAATACTTTTAAGGGCTTTTTAAATAACTAAATATTTAATAATAATTATATATTATTATTATTTAACAATGGCTAATACTAATTTAACCTATTAACTTTTATTTTATGTAGATTAATGTTTTTAACAATAAGTGTTACTAATTTAACCTATTAACTTTTATTTTATGTAGATTAATGTTTTTAACAATAAGTGTTACCAATTTAACCTATTAACTTTTATTTTATGTAGATTAATGTTTTTAACAATAAGTGTTACCAATTTAACCTATTAACTTTTATTTTATGTAGATTAATGTTTTTAACAATAAGTGTTACCAATTTAACCTATTAACTTTTATTTTATGTAGATTAATGTTTTTAACAATAAGTGTTACCAATTTAACCTATTAACTTTTATTTTATGTAGATTAATGTTTTTAACAATAAGTGTTACCAATTTAACCTATTAACTTTTATTTTATGTAGATTAATGTTTTTAACAATAAGTGTTACCAATTTAACCTATTAACTTTTATTTTATGTAGATTAATGTTTTTAACAATAAGTGTTACCAATTTAACCTGTTAGCTAATTTTATCTATTATTTATAGATGATAAAAAAAGGAAAACTATTGACAACAACAACACATGGCGTTCCATAACTGGTCACCCATGAAAGTACTTACCATGCCCGATGTTGCTTAACTTCGGTGATCGAACGAGAACCGGTGTTTTCAACATGGTATGATCGTTGTCTGATTGTGGATACGATATTTGTAAAAATATATAGTTTTATAAGTAATACCAGTAATAATAATGTATAATTCTAATTTCATTTATTAATAAATATTTTTTATTACTGTACTTAAAAGCTTTTTTTTTATTTTATATTTACCTCTAAATATACTTTCCACATCCAATTTATCCTATTAATTATCCATCCAATATATTCTTTATATTCATAAGTTTTAAATGTTGTATAATAATATAAAAATAATACTTTATATTTCTTAATATATTTGTTAGTGAATAAAGGGTAAATAATATATAATAAAACATTATTTTTAATTTTATAATTTTTATTTTGAAAATAATATCTACATAATTAAAAAACTTTATTATTCAATTTTTATTTATAATATATATTTAAGTTTTTATATTTATATTTATCGTTGCTCAAATTACCTCGTACAAATTTCATTGCCCAAATAACCCCGGTCTACCGTATACAATTTTTATTTATAATATATATTTAAGTTTTTATATTTATATTTATCGTTGCTCAAATTACCTCGTACAAATTTCATTGCCCAAATGACCCCGGTCTACCCTACGCAAGTGGAAATGGCATCGTCATCGTCGGCTTACTGGAAACGGCTACAAATATTTTCAATTGAACTGGATAAATTACGTAAACGGGTTGATACCTACGAAAAAACAATTGATGCTATTGTAAAAATGCAAAATTTGAAATTGTCTGAACCGGAATCAAAAGACTGGGATAAAATGGATGTTTCAATTGGTGAATTTTTCGAACGTGAACCAATGCTGCTGAACGAACTGACTTTGGAAACATTTCTTCAAATCTACAAGTGGATCAGTTTGAATGTGCTGAAAAGTTATGGTGCGAAAATCATACAACGCGCCTGGATTTGGTTACCAGCCGATTATCGAGCCATGTTTTAAGAATATGAACTATGTTTTGAGCATTATAATCGACCATGGCAACAAGATCATATTGATGAACCACCTGGTTTGAAAATTCGCTGTGAAATGTGCAAGAATGTTGTGAAAATGGAGGAAAACTTTCAACCACCTGTTGGTGAACCATTGACATTTGCAACACGGATTTCACACGTTGAAGACATATTTCTGACTCATCCTTATTTGTATACAAAAGTCAGAAATTTCGATATGTTATTATACTTAACAAAACAACTATTGAAATATGATATTTGGGTGCAACATCTGTATGCATATATGATACCCGAATATGCACAACGAATTTGTCAAGTATGGGATCAGTTACCTGAAAACATGAAACAATTACGTTCGGGTGTTATTGAATACTAAATCAACGTTGACACCTTCCTACCGCACTGGCAGGCCGCCGTTCCGACGAAGGATATCGAATTGTGGTGGGTACTGGCTCCGAGCTGGGATGGAAAAGTTTATTTGCGTCGACAGTCTTTCTTCCTTTTTTATTTTATTTTTATTGGGGCTTAGTTTCTTGGTATGCGTCGGTTTCTCTCTTTAATTGTAGAGGTGGTTTCTCAAAATGCTGATTGATCCTCTGACGGCGAGTTGTGCTATAGCTTTGATGGTGGTTTCAGGGATCTTGAATTGGATGCAAAAGTCTTTGAAGAAATTTGTAATTGTGCCACGAGCTCCCACAAGTAGGCCTATTATGTCAATTGAATCCACGGCGTATTTTTCCTTGTAGTATTCAATTGTCGGTATGTATATGTCCTTTTTTTCTTTGTCGACTTCCTGAGCCTGGTTCTCTCCCGTTTCAAATCTGATCGTGGGATCTATTATGAACGCTTTTTTAGTTTTCCTGTCGATGGCTATGATGTCTATTCTGCGGCTTGATCCGTTTTGAGCAACTCCAGGAACCTCTTCATACACTTCCCAGTTGTTCTGGCGCATGGCATCTGCTAGAGTAGACCGGATTCTGTTGTGTCGGTTATTTCGGGGGAGGCTTCCAAATGAACAATCGCCCAGAACGTGGCTCAGAGTCTCTCTTTTATTGGTTTGGGTCTCGATGGTCTCGGGGAGAGAGCATCGGCGACAGAGAGCCCCGTCGGTCGACCGTCCAGGAATGCCCCTTACGGGTGCCGAATTAGTGCACATTTTTAGTAAGTCGGTGTATTCGCTGTTCGTTAGTCCCTCTTCTGGGGTTAGCCATTTGTTGTGGGGTTTATATTGGTTGAATGAGCTTACTCCTGCTCCTCTCAGCTTCATTCTCGCCCAGTTTCTGAATTCTTTGTCCCTTAGTTCTTCTCTCACCTTTTTCACATCTATTTTTCCTTCCCCTGGTCTGGTAATTTCTAGAGCCGCCATACACGCATCTACCTCCTCGTTTAGGTTTCTTACCCTTTTCACGAGGTCATCGTCCAGATTCATGAGGGTGTTGCATAGGTTGATCTTTTGGATTTGGATTTCCCATGCCGCTTTGAAGATTTGCAGTCCTCGGCTGGTTTTTGCGGCATATAGCATTGAATCAGGAGTGTCATTTGGCAGGTCAAGGGCTTGTTTCACAGCCGATCGGATGATTATGTCAAGATCTTTAATGAACGACACATTCCACTTGTCTATGGGGGTCATTTGGATGCCGTATGTCATCATGGGCCAGATGTAAGTGTTCAGAATATTAATTTTTTGATTTGCTTTGATGTACGGTGAATTGACAACTTTATTTATTTTTTCAGTAAGATCTTTCATCATGACTTCCTTATTCAGTATGACTCCATCGCGGAGGTTGACTCCCAAGTAGCGAACTTCACTTTCATTTGAAACAGGTTGAATGATTGTTTCCCCAATTTTGATTTGCCCATCATGGATTTTGCCTGTCTTTATATGGATCGCTTGCGTTTTTGTGGGATTCAGGTTCATCCCTAGCTCCGTTAGACGGTTTTCAATTAATTCGTACATAGCAGTTGCCCCATTTACGGTATGGCTAGTCAGACCGATGTCATCCGCAAATGCTAATGCTGATACTTTGTGGTTTTCGATTACCTTTACTCCGTTTGCCTGGGTAAAACCGTGTTCCGTTATTTCATCAAGGATATGGTTAGTTGCGATGTTGTAGAGGAGTGGTGATAAGGGAGCGCCTTGCATCAAACCCCTTTTGATGGTAATTTTCTTGGACTTATTTATACCAATTTGGAATTGGGTTTGGTTTTCCAGTTGACAGTCCATGATGAAGTTTATTAGGTACTCAGGAGCTTCCATTCTAGCCAGGGCTTTCCTCACCTGAGCATGACCAATTGTATCGTATGCTCGATTTATGTCTAGGAATATGCACAATGCATCCCCCTTTTCTTTCTTTGCTGTGTCCAGTATGGCTTGGATTATGGATAGACTTATTGCACATCCTGGGGTTGAGATGAAACCTCGTTGATTGGGGTTCAAAATGCTGAACTGTCTTAAACGGCGTTCGAGTATTTTTTCCAGGATTCTTCTGGTCATCGGAAGTATTGTTATGGGTCTCCAATTTTTTATTTCTTTGACGTTTCCCCCCTTGTCAAGCAGAATAGTCCTTGCTTCCTTCATACAGGAGGGTAGAGCTCCTATCTTGAGACATGAGTTAAATATTTTGACCAGAATTTTATTTATTCCTTTCACTCGAACCGCCCGAGCAATAACTCCCTCTGGACCTGCAGCTGAGTCAAGTTTTATGCTCTTTATCGCAGCGTCTACTTCTTCCTGCGTGATATCAGTCACTTTTGACACAGGGGGGTGTGATGGGGGCGGCTGGGGGATACTGTCAACCTTCGGGTTTGTTGTTCCGAGTGATTCTTTATAGTGGTTTTCTATTTCTCCCATTGGAATTGGACATTCTCTCTGTTTACTATCTACAACCAGCCGGACCGCTACTTTGCGTCGATTGTAGTAGTTAAATTGGACTGTTTGGTATCTGTACGCCTCCTTTCTCTTTTCTCTGTCCCGTTTGGTGGCTCTCTCAGGGTTACTACTCTTATCGTATCTACGATTTTGAGACAACGTGTCGGTTTTTGCCTTCTTTCTCATTTCGAAATATTTGACCGCAGGGTGTTTAGGACCTGGGAGGTCATGCACCAGATTTTTCAGGAATTCGTGCAACTGTCGTACCTCCATATTTAGAGTTTCCGCATCCATTAATTCCCACGGCTTCTTTTCCCAGCTGCTGATTGATTCCTCAACTTTCTTGGCCTTGATGGCCGCTACTGTCGCCACATTAGGTATAGCATGTTTATCCACTAGTCTATCTCTATGTTCTGTCGGGTGGGAGGCCGCAATATGTTTATTTATCCCTTTATATCGTTTACCACAGAATGGACATGTTTGGAGGGGGTTTCCTTGGGAACCCTGTGCTGATTCTATTGTTGTGCTAGTGATTGGTACGGCATTATCAATATTTTCATCGACAAGTGGGTCATTGTTAGGAAATGAGGGGCAAGGTTCGCCCTCGGTCCCGGAGATAATGGTTGGAGGCGGGCTGCAATTATCCGGTATCGCAGGTACTGCAAGTCGTATGATATCATCTAGGGTTCTACTGTCACCCGGTAGGTTAGGATCAATTTGGTCACTGTTTGCATTTAGGTTACTCCTTGCTGGAGGCGGGCCGTCATTTTGTGTTTCTCGTTCATTTAGGACTAGAGATCTATAATTTGGTAGTGGAAACGATTGTGGCATGACTAGAGCCGTGCGGTCGGCGTGCGGATTACAATCCGTTTGGTTGTTACAACCTGTGTTTTGGTACATTCTCGTAACTAGAGCCCTATCGTTGGCTTGTGGGTTAAGATCCGTTCGGTTACTACCTGTGTTTCTGGGACTTATATGGTTACTAGGTACTGTGACAAGTGGTTCACTTCGGTTCTGAGTGCAGTCTGGGCAATACCAGTCTGAATCAATCGGCATCTGCTCAACTCTCTTTTTTGTTAGACTCACACAGGAGTAGTGGAACCATGATTCGCATACGTCACATTTTATGTAGCTACGGGTTCTTATGTCGCTTTTTCTGCATTTCTGACAGTTGTTCATGGACATCATGGGTTTTGTCGAAATTACTAGATGCACTGGCGAACCAAGCTTTAGCGTATGGGGGTCGTGCGGACAAGATTTGCTCACGTACGATGAACTGCGCAACGCATCGCGTCAATCATGATTGACGAACAAATACTCGGTTTATTGATCCATAGCACCATCAATTGTGAAGCCCGAAATACGAGGGCACAGCCGTTTAGAGATCAAATTCGCTTTCTATCCACAGCGGGACCTCCGCAGTATAATTTTAAAAAGTCCTTAATGTTATATTGTTAGCGTTGGGTATAATTTTTGACAATTTGGTAAATACACAATAAATTTTAATTCCTTTTTACAAATTTTTGTTATCTGTGGAGGATAATTTCACAAGAATTTTGAAAATAATTTTAACAAAAATTTCTGATAAATATTTAGAAATTGTTTCATAAATATTCATAGCCAACCATAAACAAATCATACAATTTTTAATATTTATTTATTGTAAAAATATTTCATATACATTTATTGTAAAAAATATTACATATATACATTTATTGTAAAATATTTTATATTCATACTTATATTTTAAAAATAAAGAAAAAAAAAGTATTTACATATATGTGTTATGCATTTGAAAAAAAAAAACGTTTTTATCTTTCAGGGTTAAAAAATATAAAAATAAAATATACACTTCAATGAGGGATAACTGCTGCTTCTTATACGGTGGTGTTCTTCAAAATTCAGTAAATTTTTAGTGTGGATAATCAATTAATCATCATCATCATCATTATCATCATCATAATCGCTAGCATCTTCTGTAACCACTTTCATCCAGATAATCACCTAGTGGCTCAATAACATCAGCCTTTTGAAGTTCGCGAATAGAGAATATTTCTCGACCAAGAGTAGTTTTTTTTTAAAGCATTTAACTCTTTGATTAAATCTTCTCGATCGTAAACGTTAAACAACAACATATTTTTATTTTCCTCTAAACTTCGAATAATAATGAGTATTTTTTCACCAGTCTCTGAAGTCTCGTATAAACGTTGTAGTTCATCTATTAAAGTATTAGGATTATGCCAGTATTTTATTTTTTTCGATTGTATGTTAACATTTCTAGACTCTCTCAAGTTGTCTTGCTTAAAATGCTTAGCTAAGGCCCCGTTTTCGACATTTTCATTTAAAGCTATATGACGTTTTAGGCTTATTGGTTTAACCGAATTGACAATTTCCGCTTCATTTTCCGAGTCAACGTTTCGAACCTCTTTTAACATTATAATACCTAAAGCAGTTCCTAAAAGTTTAGTTGTGAAGAGGAGGTTGTTTCATTGCAATTGTTATTAATTGCTGTTAAGTGATTTACTTGCTTACTTTCATTAGACCAACTATCTTTCTCGTTTTCAGATTGACGACGGTTTCCTCCTCTTTTCAAAGAGTTAAATTTGGTTTAAGTTAAAGTTGCAGCAGCTATCCTTTTTTGGTCAAACGGATTCAAGATTGCTTCAGAGTAATCAATATCATGCTGTAGTTGAGATGTATTTTCATCATCATTATCATCAAATCTAGATATAGAGATATCATCAGGTGTTTTATTATTAGCATCATATGGTATGAATTTGCTTGATGAGTTATCATTCTTTCCAATCGTACCATCATTAATATTGCTTAACGAATTATGTTGAGCATTTAAGTGTCTAGAAAGATTAGACTTTCGCGTAAATGCTTTACCACAAAAATCACAATTATACATCGTTCAGCGAGAGGTCTGAAGCGTTCGCCAGTAAATGAATAACTGTTCAAAGATTTATTGCTTCTCTACTTATATATACTTAGCTCATTTGCTTCACCAAGCGACTCATTTGACTCCAATGAGTGACTCATTTTGCATCCGGAGTGACTCATTTTGCTCCCGGAATGACTCATTTTGCTCCCGAAGTGACTTATTTTGCCCCCGGAGTGACTCATTTTGCTCCCGGAGTAACTCATTTTGCTCCCGGAGTGACTCATTTTGCTCCCGGAGTGACTCATTTTTCTCCCAGAGTGACTCATTTTTCTCCCAGAGTGACTCATTTTGCACCCGGAGTGACTCATTTTGCTCCCGGAGTGACTCATTTTGCTCCCGGAGTGACTCATTTTGCTCCAGGAGTGACTCATTTTGCTCCCGGAGTGACTCATTTTGTTCCCGGAGTCTCATTTTGCTCCCAGAGTGACTCATACACCTTATCATGGTTAAAGGACTCATACACATTATCATGGTTAAAGGGTATAAAATAGTTAAATTTACACAAAATATTGTCAATTTACCGGTGGTTTTCACAGAGTTAACATCTCTTTCGTTGAAAAAACAATTTCGTGGTAAAACAATTGCATTTCGAACCATGAGAATTTACAATTCAGAGCAGTTCACCACTAAACAACCTAGCAAAGGACTTTCGAAACCTAAGATCATTAAAAGTAAAACTTTTAAGCGACAACACATTTCACCCGAAAATTTAGCATTCCTTAAATCACTAGGTCTTAAAGTGAAAAGAACTTGGTACTCACCAATGTGTTAAATATTATTAACAGTTTGTAATTTGATTGTAAACTAGCAATAGCTATTAGTAGCCATTTTCAAATACATTCCACAAATTAACTAACTATCCCCACCACTTTTAATTATTCTATATAAAGTTGTGGATTGTGTGAGTAAATTCAGTTCTACGGCGGTGGTAAAAAATGCCGTTTCTTGACATACAAGGCTATCAAAGAGCTAACAACGAATTTTATTTTAAAGAAGTTGGTATTGCAGAAAATTCAGATGATATATAACATCTTATATTCGACGCACCGTTTGATTTCAACGAGTTGCCGAAGAAATATGAACGGGCTGTTGCACGTTGGCTTTGTCGAAATTGGCATGGGATACCTTGGTCGTATGGATTTATTCCATACAAAAAACTTCATACCATATTGAAACCTATATTAAAGAAGTATGATGTCATATACGTCAACGGCAGTGAAAAGAAGAAATGGATTTCAAATTTGTTTGATGGTGCCGAAAACCAACCGTGGATTTTGAATTTGGAGGAAATATTTGATGTACCGAAGATTTCCATTCAGCGAGATGAATATTATTCAAGACGCTGTATGATCCATTCAGAAAAAATTTGTTCATTAGAAAACTGCATTCTTTTAAAAAATTTTTATATGGAAAATAAATAGATTTTAAATAATATATAAATTTAAGCAATTTACTTTTTTTTTGTATACATATTCTATAAAATAAAATTTAAAAAAAAATTATGTGCGTTTTATTTAATTATTACCCTGGGGCCGCACTTTTGACTCCGCAGTGTACCAAAAATTTAAGTACAGTACGGTGTCAAAAGTTTGGGGCCACCCCCGAGTTAGGCTATCCCCACATTTTTGACGCGGTAGTGTACCCCATCTATCAAATTGTAACCTAAAATTTAGTCTGCGCATGCGTCGTGTACTTAAATTCAATCCGCGCATGCGTTAGGTTTGCATTTAAAAACTACGTTAGTGCTGGCGGGTAATGGGTTAACACAAAACCAAATTGTGATGACTAAGTAGTGATGATGGATAATGGGTTAACTTGAATTTATTTTGTCGAAGTGATGACTCATGTCTTTGGAGTTTCAAGGCCAACAAGTATTGACGAGTGTTGGGATCTAGATTTTTAAGATTCATTATTTTTGTAGACTGTGTCGATGAGAATCCCTCCACGAGCAACCCTTTGCTTGACAGTTTGGCATTCTTAACATGGCCAATATCCTCTTTTACCATCTTTGCCAACTGGAAGGGACTCATTTTACTGAAGTCACCTTCCGTTGGTTTCACAACAATGAATTTAATAAAGCTTTCTTCCAATCTTGGGGCATCAAATGGCATTTGACGCCCACGACGATTCCCTTTTTTGGGGGGAGGGTTACCCCGTTTAGAATTTGTACTCACTCCACTGGATTGTGAAGCGGGTACAGTTGACGCGGTAGCGGGACCAGCCTCGCTACTCTGGCTCACGCCAGATGACGACGGCGGAGCTTGGTTCGCGTCCGGTTTGGAGGGCCCGGACTCGCCCTGTTTATTTAAGTTTTCCTCTCCCATAAACGTAACACAATAAAACCCCCACCCCGCTCCCCACCCTCCACGGAGACTCATAAGGGACGTGGGACTCCCACGCCAGGGATAAGGGAATGAGGGGCCCTAGGGACAAGCCCATTGCCCCAGTGACACGCACGACCCCGGGGGGCTCGAATTTACTGCGGCCGGTGCATAACCGCAGCCACGGTCTATGCTTGAAGCCAGGGCCGAAGTGAAGTGTTTTTCCACCGTACTCGCAAGTACGGCTTCCCTCAGTCACCAGGATCCCCTTTTCCAAACAACGTCGCTAAGCCACACACGAGCTAGTGTGGGTCCCGAAGATGACTTGAAGTTGGGACAACAACGAAAAAGGCAAACAAAACAAAACCGAATACAAAAAAAAACAAAAGATAAAGGAAAACCTGAAACAAAAAGAAATAAAAATAACGAAAACAAAAAATAATAAATGAACTTTCGAGGATTACTCCTCTAGATCCGGTATCTTTTGTGAAAACAGTGGTACCTCGAGAAGGAAAGGTGCCGATCTTGGGTAGTCAGAGGCTAATGGAATCCGAAGATTACTCTATTGCGCATAAACTACCCCTGGAACCCTTAGCCTCCTTGACACCAACGGGGGATAAATATCCCTCACGGGTGCCAAGGGCAGCTGCTATAAGTGCCCTCACCACCATTATTATTATCATTATTATTATTATTATTATTATTATGCTTTAACGAAGTAAACGCGACTGCACTTCAAAAACCCCCAGGCGGAGGAAAAAGTGTCCGTGCAGCGTACCAGGTCAGGTATTTCTAGGTCAGGTACGTAATGTCCGTCATACAGCATCCCCTCCTGGTCTTCCCTACCTAATAAATCCCCGAACCTCGCTGCAAAACCATAACAGTGGGAGATTCGGGGGCAGGTCCAATGGATGTTCGAGGACCCACTCTAAACGGGGCATGGGGTTCAAAGGTGTTCATGAACTCCCGGAAAAAGTCGTCTCGTGCGACCGAAGCGTGCGGAGCGTCCTGATAATAACTGCTTGTTGCATTGACGCGGCTAACATGTTGGTGTGAGATCTACAAGCCGGAATGATGTTAAGATTGCGCACAAAGGAGTTATGCATACCCCCCAGACATCCGATTATAAGTACGACCAAGTGGACCGTATAGCACGGGTACAGCTGTCGCAGTTCGTGTATTAGATCTTGATATTTAATCCTTTTTTGCTCCTCCTTTTCGACTATGTTAGTTTCCGCCGGAGCAGAGAACTCGATAACATACATAGTCTGAGATGTTAAATCTTGGAGCACAACATCAGGCTTATTAACGTTCAATTGCCTGGTAGTTGCAACCGGCATGTTCCAAAAGATCTTGCACTTTTGGTTGGCAACAAAGGATTCTACTTCCGCAGGATCGTAGGGCAAGACTGGTGTTTTGTCAACTTCGTAATGATGACGAGTAATGATGACGTAATAAAAGTAGAGCACACGCAACGCTGCATTATGGCGGTGGATATAGGTGGATTTAGCATAATAAGAACAACCTGAAGTCAGGTGCATTAAGGTTTCCGGGTATGCTTTGCATGCCCGACACGAGGTACTCGAAACCGCTTAATTACCCATCACATATTTTTGGTGTGTTAAGGTGTTCCACACTCCATCTTGAGCTGCAATGATAAAGCCCTCCGTTTCCGATTTAAGTCCATTAGCTCTCAAGAAAGCCCAAATGAGTTCGCTCGAAAGGCCAAGGTTGTCAAGGTGACGGTAGAACATACCCTGGTGAACTTTGGCGCGATGCTGATTGAGCAGATGTTGCTCGGCTCTCTTGATTGCCGACTTTTGGCGCGACTGTAATAGTGAAAGAATGTTATCATCACCGTCGCGATTTCGCGGATCGAAGGCTAAGCCCAAGATATCGGCGGCACGTTGCGCTGCTGTGAATAAAAATGCGCCTACGCCAGCAAGCTCGTGATCCCCGACGAGTTGCAATAGCGTGTCTGAACTGTTAAGTACACGACAAGCTGTACCTAAGACTATACGATCATGTAAACGTTCGACTGACAGGAGCCCCCTCCCCCCCCCCCCAGTCTCGTGGGAGGTAAAGTCGTTGTGTCCATGCGCGTGGGTGCAAACTACGGTTGATATTCATTATTTTTCGCGTGTCTCGGTCTAGTTCCTCCAATTCATTCACATTCCACTTAATTGAGCCAAAAGTATATAAAAGGGTGGGTATGGCTAACATATTTGTAGTGCTGATCTTATTCTTCGCCGACAATTCAGAACTCCAAATTTGTCGGAGAAGGCGCTTATATCTACTACTTAAGGCGGCCTTCATGTTCTTCACGTCCTGGATGTGACTTTCGCTAACACCAAGGTACGTATAGGTCGCTCCTTCATCAAGATGTTCTATGATGCTTCCATCCACTAAATGGGCGTGTGAATCAAAATTCGGAACTACACCATGCTTACAGTGCACCACCGCGCATTTGTCCAGTCCGAACTCCATACCGATTGCGTGCGTGTATTCGTGTGTTAATTTTAGAGCGCAGTTGAGATCACTCTCTGATGAATCATAGTTTTAAGTCGTCCATATAAAATAAATGTGTGACTTTATGCTCGCGATTTCCTACCAGGCTACACAAGTACCCGGGTTCCTCCCTCAGGCTGATTGACAGGGGCAACAACGAGATGCAAAACAGAAGTGGGCTGAGGCTGTCTCCTTGGTATACGCCTCGTTTGTATGTCACCAACTCCGTTCACCGGATGTTATTGTGAACTTTGTTTTCCAGAGTGGCAACAGGTGTTCAATACATTTAATAATGTCGGGATGGACTCGCAGAAAATGGAGCAAATAGATAATTAGCTCATGCGACGTTGTGTCAAATGCTTTTCGACAGCCATGCTCAGGTTGCGTTTGTGCTGTCTAGCGTCCTGACAGATACATCTGTCGACCAGCAAGTTGTCTTTCGCAACCCGACATTCCTATTTTTGAACCTCGTTGTTCATAGATTAAACTCCACACTGGTTCAATCGCCTTCAAGATGCGTTCATATAGGATGGAAGTGAACGCTTTATACACAGTGTTCAGGCACGTTATCGGTCTGTAGTTCTGTGATTGTGGTAGGTCTCCTTTTTTCGGTATTTGAAACCCCGGGAGCGCTACTTCCCGTGTTGTAGCAACCGACCACCTAAGCAACCAGGTGTTACAACAAACCCCTGAGGTTTTGTTATTATTATTATTACTAAAAACAACAATTTATACAACAATGGTGTACCAATGTTTAACTTAAAATAACGCACAGGAATAGGGCAATACAGACTATGCACCACTCTAGGCACAGTGTGTTAATCAACGCCTCTCTTAATTGTAAATACCCATTTGGCAAACTTCTTGAAACGTGTGAATTTTTCCATATCAAGTGACATCCGGTCGTACCTCCATTCACCGTCCCGCATGTACACCCCCCAACCCTCCAAGTCACGCCTCTCCTCGTACTTAGCACATGTCTGAATAACATGTTCCCAGTCTTCCGACATGCCACACCATCTACACTCATCGGTATCAGCAAGTCCCCTACTGTGTAAGAAGGCTCCCAGGATTCCATGACCAGTCATTAAGTAGGTGACTTCCAGATTCATATTTAGGTTTAGCCATCCTGCATTGCTGACAGTTTTCACATCCGGTAGGAAACCGAAGGGCACGCGGACTTTATTCGAGTTCGTCCACCTGACTTTTCACTCCTGCCATGCCCTTTCTTCACACAGTTTCAATGCGGTGTACTCGTCATGATCATGGACACCACCGACCATATCCTGTTCGTCCAGTTGCAGGCCCAGTCGTAATTTTGTACGCACCATCCTTATTTTCACTTCGATGTCCCAAGGTAATGCTCCCATTAGAACTTGTAGCGCTTCAGTTGAGATGGTCCTGCAAGCTGGTATGCACGCGTATAACGCCTGGCGTTGGCATCGAAGAAGTACATTCCTTGCACACTGGCGAGTACAGACTTCACCCCAGACTGCAGCAGCATATAAGGCCACAGACATAAATAGGCCTTTGTAAATAGTGGTGATCGCCCTCCTACCTAGACCCCAGTTAGCTCTGCATATCCTCCTGTTGTAGCCTACCAATGGAGAGATTTTCAGGTCTATTGCCTTTACGTGCGCAGAAAAATTCATTCCCTCGTTAACTGTTACACCGACGTACTTAGTGCTGGTAACATACCGGACCGCCCCATGACCCAGTCTCACATTGGGTGGCCTGTTGGGAGACAGTCTACCCTTCAGTAACATTATCACTGTCTTCTCTTCTGAAATACCAACACCAACGCTGTTACCCCAGTCACCGACAATCCGGAGTTTATCAGTTGCCAAAAGCTCCAGCTCGAGTCGACTGTCCCCTTCAACGAGTATCAGCAGGTCATCCGCGTAGGCAGTCGCATAGGTTCCTGTGTTTTCTAATATGTTAAGTAGGTCGTCCATCATAAAGTTCCATATGAATGGACCGCAGTGTGAACCTTGGGGGCATCCTCTTTTAACTTCCTTCCAGATTTCTCGTGTCTTGCTTTGGATACAAACTCTTCGGTCATGAAAATAGGTCTGCCACAGCTGTAGCCCAGGACATCGCACATCGCTGATTTTCTCGAGAACTGCTCGCCATTCCAGGTTGTCGAAGGCCCCCTTGAAGTCAATGAACAGTCCTAACACATATTTATGTTCATTTGTAGTCACAAAGTTCTTGACGTCCATCCATGCGCTCTCTGTCGATTCACTCTTAGTGAATCCGTGTTGTGAAGAGTTCATCGAATCGTCAACATGATCAGAAAGACGGGCTACCATAAGACGCTCAAGAACCTTTCCGAAGCTAGATAACAGACATATAGGACGATAGGATTTCGGGTTGGCACGGTCCCTATCGGGTGACGTCAGTAAGAGGAACCAGCTTAGCTTTTTTCCAGATGTTCGGGAAAGTTCCGTGCTGTAGGCAGTCGTCGAACAAGCTCTTGAGATAGCGCGAACCAACTTTCCAAACTGCCCGTAGAATCTCGGTGCTGATTCCGTCCAGGCCAGTGGCCCTATGACGCCTAGAGGCAGTGACCGCATAATGTATTTCTTCATAGTCGAATTCTCTATTGATCACCATTGGCGGAGCCCTCTCAACCTCCCGTTCAGCCGGCGGGAAAAATGTTCCCAGTAGGACTCTAGCACTCTCTTCCCAATTATTGGTGTATCCAGTTGCAGTCCTCAGTGATGCTAAGCCAGTTTCCCGCTTGCTTCTGAGTATACGGTATACGGAGCCCCATGGGTCACTGTTACCCTCAACATTGACATATTTCTGCCAGTTGGCCTCCTTGGTACTACGAAGTTTATTCCTATACTCGAATTTCTTAACATTGTATTCCGGCTTGATGTTGTTGTAAACTATATCCGATATTCCATCCCTACCAAGATCACGTCTAGCACGCTGGGTCCGTCTGCGCAATCGCCTGACTTCATTCCTCAGAGTGGTAAGTTCGCGAGTCCACCATAAGATCCTCCGTCCGCTTTCCCGTCGTGCAGTATCCGTACCAATGGCAATAGCACTAGCAGTATCCTTAATAGTGTCATACAGTTTGGTAATTTTCTCATTAATTGTGAGTTGGCACCAGTTTCCGTAGTCTATTTCAGATATTAAGACACTGAATATATATTCAAATTCGGCAGTGTTCCGTGCAGGGATAAGTAGTCCTACAGACTTGTACTCCGTCGCGAGGTTCACGTTCGTTCTCATATAGATAACATTATGGTCACTATTGCACCAATCAGGTACAATTCTCCATTCCATATTCCGTTGAAGGAGGGGATGATTGCAAAGAGTAATATCTATATCACTAGAGCCTCTCGGTCCGCTAAAGGTAAAGAATTCACTAGGCTCGTTTAATATCCACAAATTCTTTTCTAATATCCAGTCGCTCAGAGTTTCTCCTCTTGCTTCGCTTTCCCTAGATGAACCTAGGTTCTTGCTAAACCATGCGCCGGAGCACGCATTTGCGTCCAGTCCCAGAAGTAGTGGCTTATGCCCCACCCGGTCGACTACCCTATCCATGAGGCGGATATCGTTTTCGATGTCACCACCATACTGACAGTACACAGAGCATATGAAGGTTTCTAAAGACCCATTATTAATCCATACGCAAGCACAAAAGTCGTTGGTATAATCGGTTATAACCAATACATCAGTGTTCCTGTCATCAATAATTCAGCAGCTCTGGAATTTGGTGTACCACTGGAAAAAGACCGCATATCAGCAGGGAGACCCAGAACCTTCCCGTTTCTGATATAGGTTTCCTGAACGAGTGCGTACTTGATACCCTTTTCCCTCATTAGACATCCCAGCTCCACCATAACCATATAAGACCTTTGACAATTTAATTGTATTATATCCATTATTGAAATCTGGTACGGAATCGTTCCCACGCCTTGATGAACTCAGGACACTGCTTGTCATAGACTCCATGTTTGTGTTCTAGTCCTTTTGTTTTACACACAATACAGCACTCACTGTTATTGCACTCCGACCCCAAATGACCCGACTGACCGCACTTTCTACATAGTTTTTCTTTCTTACAGTCCGTGGTGAAATGGTCAAAACTGAAGCACTTCAAACATCTACCAATGTTCTTGTCTTCACGTACATAGTACGAACCCCACCCCAAATAGACCCTTTCCATTGCAACTAATCTGTCCCTAATTTCTCCAGGTAGTTCAATGACCACATTGCCAAGCGGTTTGTCTCGACCCAATCTCGTAATTAGTCTGATTTTCTGTTGCGCCTCCTCTTCGGTTAACAGACCTTCAATGTTTTTCCGATAGAAATCCTTCATCAGTTCTTCGTTGGTCAAGTCATTTGGCACCCTAAAGACAATCAAGCGCTCGAATTTACTGCGGCCGGTGCATAACCGCAGCCACGGTCTATGCCTGAAGCCAGGGCCGAAGTGACGTGTTGTTCCGCCGTACTCGCAAGTAACTGCTTCCCTCAGTCACCAGGATCCCCTTTTCCAGGCAACGCCGCTAAGCCACACACGAGCTAGTGTGGGTCCCGAAGATGACTTGGGACAACAAAGAAGTTGGGACAACAAAGAAGAACGAAAACAAAACAAAACCAAAAACAAAAAAGGAAACAAAAGTTAAAAGAAAACCTGAAACAAAAAGAAATAAAAATAACGAGAACAAAAAACAATAAAAACGAAACGAAATAAAAACCAAGGTTAAAAGAAATGAACGATCGAGGGTTTCTCCTCTAGATCCGACATCTTTTGTGAAAACGGTGGTACCTCGAGAAGGAACGGTGCCGATCTTGGGTAGTCAGAGGCTAATGGAATCCGAAGATTACTGTATTGCGCATAAACTACCCCTGGAACCCTTAGCCTCCTTGACACCAATGGGGGATAAGTATCCCTCACGGGTGCCAAGGGCAGCTGCTATAGGTGTCCTCACCACCATTATTATTATTATTTTTTTTTAGTTAAAATTGGGGTACTGCTGCCGGTGGATGGCGCGGTCAGCAGCACCCGGCGGCATCGCCTACCAAGGGCATGCGCCGCCATAAACGACAAAGATAAAAACATACACAAAACAGACAGGAACACATAAATGCACTAGACAACGGACAAACTTATACAATAAAAACAAACTAACAAGCAGACCCTGCCATCCCAGGGTCTAGGGAAATGCTCTGTAAGGACAGGGCATAGCGTATAACGCCGAAACCATCGAAGTGCCCTGCCTCAAATAAGTATGTCTTTGCAACGCTGAATGATTGCACTCCCCAGCGATGAAGAGCAAGTCCACATTATTTATACATATTTTATTCACTTGTTTATTTCCTCAATAATTTTTTTTTCTTTTTTCACAAGTGTCACTGGTAGCCTGAAGTCACCCAGTGACATAACAAATATACGTTTAAAAAGAAATAACAAACACCAGTCAGACCAGCTGACTAGGTGCATTCCGTCTGAATGTATAATATAAAAACGAATTAAAACAGTAACACCAGGGGTGTAAAGAGCCTCTGGTGCCATAACAAAGTTAAAAGGGACGAACACAAAAACAAGAATGGTTAAAAAAGAAGCAACAACGCAACAACGCAAGATAAAACCCATCGACGATTCATTGTCACTAATATCGTCTTCCGATCCCTGGTTACTGTGGTCGCTCGGCAGTTTGCGCCGGCGCCTGGGGGTAGCCATGACGTATGTTAGATGTGCATAAACTCGGTGGTAATACTATACACGACCGAAAGATTATCTCGGTGAACAGACTATAATGTCTGATACTCTAGCTGAATTGACTATAGCTACTCTATCTGGTGTGTTTATGATACTACGCTGAAACAACTATATTAAATTACACTCCCCGCTGATAGTAGTACCCTCTTATGCCGATATATCACTATCACTCGTATAGTCAATTTTGTAAACACTAGCACATAAAGTTGATATTATTATTTGTCTGCGAGTAGGGACTCTGCCCCATAAATATACGTATGTATCGGTAGTTTATTGTTGTCAGAGCACTAATTTGTGATGGTTGATTAGCTATGACGAATGTTGGTGTCGATGTGTATAGATAAAAGAATGTATTCGGCGAGTAACGTTAATTTCACTTCGGTTAAATCCACCACAGGTGGCTACGCCCCGATGATGTCAGTGTAGAATTATAAAGTAGGGCCCCAGTAACCAGATTTAATCGGTGTTAATGACTGATGGGTTCTGTATAATGTAGTAAATTGGTCTAAAGATGTGAGTTATACAGCAGGTAACCAGTACCTACAGAATGATAGAATTTAACACTAAAATTTTCTATCTGGTGAGGCTATGCCCCGAAAATATATATCCGAATCGATGACTGGGAGTTTACCGAACAAATTTGTAATAATACAAACACGGTGAGATGTCGGATAAAGTGATACGACCAGATAACCGAATCAATGTATTCGAGTGTACTGTATACGTTATATGTTATCTTTCGATTATCCCTCCAGTAGCGGTTACGCCCCAATAATGACAACGTAGTTAGATGTATTAGGGACCCAACTAACAGATTTCACAGACGAACGGATCACAAAATGTCTGTATTGTGTACGATTTGGGTCTAAAGTTGAAAGTTCGATGGGAGTATTCTATACTATAAGGTTAGCAGACTTTGACCGTTAAAAATAACTATCTGTAACGTCTGCGCCCCAAAAATATATTCCAGAATTGATGACAGGAAGTTCGTGGAGTAGATTGGTAGCAACCCTGTCTTGATAGGATGACGGATTGAAGCGATGCGACTCGATAACCGAGTCAGTGTATACGAACGTATTTCACAAGCCGAGAAGGAAGTTCTAATAGTAGATGCTATGCCCCTTCGTTTGAATGTACAACACAATAATACGGTTCTCACTGAAGCACTATACTAATTTACGAACTTATCACAAAATTTAAATACACAAGAATTGTTTAACAGATATAACATGGAGCCTTCAATGGTAGAGCACAGGGCCCCAATTAATTGTCAAAATTAATAATATAATCTTATCAGTTAACTTACTTACGGTCGTAATACTATGTTGTGCACACTCAGTCGAATATATCACGTAAAGAACGTAAAACCAAAACAAAACCGATATCAATTAATCAAACAAATGTCAAATTAAACATTTAACCACTAATTAACAAGTAAATCTATTTAGAACCTACAAACTTATTTAAAAATTAATAATAATAGAAGATACGAAGAAAGATCAGTCAAATTTAATAATTAACAATTTATCAATTATAAAACACTTATTAGCATCAGCACATAGGCTATTTAACCGTACAACAATGCACCACTGATACACGTCTGCACTGTACGACAACCAGCTGATGAGTCCACTCGGGGGATACGACATCGTCCCCTCCACACGATTATCCTTGTCGAAACACGGTACCAGAGCCTCGTCAGCCTCATAGCCGAAGCTAACAGTTGCCCGCCGGGCACGAACGGGGACGTGAAGGTTGGATTTTAGCCCAGCATTATTATTATTATTATAGACTTTTACGCCAACCTGGCGCTCACTACTCAGTAGGACAGTACTGGGTAACATTCACCTATACCGGCATTATGCAAGGTATTAGGCTCTGTGGAAGGGTAATGTGCCAAACCAATCCGTAAAAGTACCGTAGTACATTCACGAACGGGTTTGTCACATCACTCCTTATTTTGTTGTTGTTGTTGCTTGAAACGAGGTGTTATGCGTCTATTTTGGTGTACACTGGTTCGTACGACGAGACTTTTGTGGGAGCGTAGATGTTGGCTCAATGACAGACGGCTGTGAATGCCTAGTTCGTTTTCGTGTCCTCAGAGAATAGGTAGGATTAGGGATAGAGGGAAGGGAAAGGACTGTTTGTGTTTGTGTGTGTGTTCGTGTATGTGTGTGGATATGTCGTCCTATTTTTCGTTTCTTGGTGTAAATGTGTTCTGGTTCATCAAATTGCTCATTAAGATCGGGTGTTCCTGGAATTGCGCGTTTAGATGGTACAGAGGTTGACGGACCTTGTGTGTTATTGAGTTGGGGAGGATTGTGCACCAGGGCGGTAACAGTGACAGTGCGGCAGTTGGTCGATCCTCCCTCTCCATCAGACGAATCTGGATCTGTATGTGTGTTAGGTGTTTGTGTTTCAGTGTTAGCGTATTGTGTGTTTATGTATGTGTGTTGTGTGTCTGTAAGATGAGTGTCAATGTGTTGTTCACTCACTGTAGATGACTCAGATGGAGTACAAGCAGATCTTGTGCTTTCACATATCGCAGTCGGATTCGTATTACTGAGGAACTTCCGTACTATACGACATGTGTTTATGATCACTGCCTTTTGCATAGTGACATATGTGTAGGGTAGATCGGGGTTAGTTGGGCAATTTTTTGGGAAAATTTGAATAGCATCAACTGAAATTAGTATAGGAAGAATAGGAAAATGATAATATTAGATAAAATTCTTATAGTAATCGCTTCAATTACATATTATAATAAGAATAATTATTTAAATTAAAAAATATCTTTACCGTTATTATTCAACTAATACTTTTATTGAGGTATATTGAGGTAAAATGAACATGAAAAAATAACCCCATTCAATAGAAATGACCAAATTATCAGACTCAATTATTCTACACTTTTCCAACTAAACACACTACAGAGGTAAGTAGATTAAATTACTTAGTAGAAAATTACCCCACACAAAAGACATAAATAAGTCACTTTTTTCCAACTAAACACATTAGAGAGGTAAATTGATCATGTAAAAATTACCCCACATAAAAGACTTCAATAAGTCACTCTTTTCCAACTAAACACATTAGAGAGGTAAATTGATCATGTAAAAATTACCCCACATAAAAGACTTAAATAAGTCACTCTTTTCCAACTAAACACATTACAGAGGTAAATTAATCATGTAAAAATTACCCCACATAAAAGACTTAAATAAGTCACTCTTTTCCAACTAAACACATTACAGAGGTAAATTAATCATGTAAAAATTACCCCACATAAAAGACTTAAATAAGTCACTCTTTTCCAACTAAACACACTACAGAGGTAACTTGAACATGAAAAATTACCCATGAATTTTTAGTGGTTTTGTATCTTTATAATATAGTATATATAAAAGTTTTCAATAGATAAAGTCAATTTCTTTCTATACGTAAACGCAAATAAAGTTAATGTATATGTTTTTAACACATTATAAGTAATTTTCGCTTATGTAAATGATAACTTTTTCAACTATACACAAAAAATGCAATAACGTACATATATTTTTACAAAATTGAAATTTTTTCGAAAAGTATAAGTTTTACAAATAAAAAAGTGATCTATTTGTGTTTTTTTAGCATAATAAATACTTTTTTTTAAAAAAAAAAAAATTGTATATATATATGAATTTTTAATGGTTTTGTAACTTATGATATTGTATGTCTACATATGAAAAGTTGATATGAAAAGTTGATATGAAATTCTTGAATACGTAAAGGAAAATAGACTGAATGTATATATTTTAACGTAATGTAAGTAAAAATATTGAAATCTTCGCATATGAGAATGTATTTTTTGATTTTTTATACTTTTGATAAAAGTTGTTTATAACGTACATTATAAATAACAAAATAGAAATTTTCTCCAAAACTATCAATTTTATATATAAAAAACAAATGTATATTTGTTTGTTTTAACAAAATTCATCATGTTTTAGAAAAAAGTTTTAAAATATATGAATTTTTTGTGATTTTGATGCTTCTGATATAGTATGAATATTGTACACATAAAATACAAATGGATACGAAATTTGTAAATACGTAAACGTAAGTCAAGTTAGTCTACATATTTTAACGTAATGTAAGTAAAAATATTGAAATCTTCGCATATGAGAATGTATTTTTTGATTTTTTATACTTTTGATAAAAGTTGTTTATAACGTACATTACAAATAATAAAATAGAAATTTTCTCCAAAACTATCAATTTTATATATAAAAAACAAATGTATATTCGTTTGTTTTAACAAAATTCATCATGTTTTAGAAAAAAGTTTTAAAATATATGAATTTTTTGTGATTTTGATTCTTCTTTGAATATTGTATATATATATATTGAATATTTTATGTGTACAATATTCTTTGAATATTGTACACATAAAATACAAATGGATACGAAATTTGTAAATACGTAAACGTAAGTCAAGTCAGTGTACATATTTTAACGTAATGTAAGTAAAAATATTGAAATCTTCGCATATGAGAATGTATTTTCTGATTTTTTATACTTTTGATAAAAGTTGTTTATAACGTACATTATAAATAACAAATTAGAAATTTTCTCCAAAACTGTCAATTTTATATATAAAAAACAAATGTATATTCGTTTGTTTTAACAAAATTCATCATGTTTTAAAAAAAAGTTTTAAAATATATGAAATTTTTGTGATTTTGATTTTTCTGATATAGTATGAATATTGTACACATAAAATACAAATGGATACGAAATTTGTAAATACGTAAACGTAAGTCAAGTCAGTGTACATATTTTAACGTAATGTAAGTAAAAATATTGAAATCTTCGCATATGAGAATGTATTTTTAATTTTTTATACTTTTGATAAAAGTTGTTTATAACGTACATTATAAATAACAAAATAGAAATTTTCTCCAAAACTATCAATTTTATATATAAAAAACAAATGTATATTCGTTTGTTTTAACAAAATTCATCATGTTTTAAAAAAAAGTTTTAAAATATATGAATTTTTTGTGATTTTGATTCTTCTGATATAGTATGAATATTGTACACCTAAAATACAAATGGATATTAAATTTGTAAATACGTAAACGTAAATCAAGTTAGTGTACATATTTTAATGTAATGTAAGTAAAAATATTGAAATCTTCGTATATAAGAATGTATTTTTTGATTTTTTATACTTTTCATAAAAGTTGTTTATAACGTACATTATAAATAACAAAATAGAAATTTTCTCCAAAACTATCAATTTTATATATAAAAAGCAAATCTATATTCGTTTGTTTTAACAAAATTCATCATGTTTTGAAAAAAAAGTTTTGAAATAGGGTGGGATTGCCTAATGTCGGCCGGTGCCCTAAGGTCGGCCACTTGTTGCTTTTTTTTTAAAATAAGGCCTTAAGAAATAAAAAATGCTTGGAAATCACATGGAAACAAAAGGTTCACCTATTCTAGATGTACGATTTCTAAAATGAATATTTTTTGTCAAGTAGTTAGTGTTTTATTACACTTAATCGATTGATAAATGGCAATTTGTGTTGAAAATGAATCGGCCGTTCTATAATTTGTAAGTTTAGTCAGTGCGGGAAATAAGCAATTATTCTTAAAGTTTTTAACAGTAACGATTAAATTTATGAAACTGATGACATTATACACCTCCAAAGAAGTTAGAAATTGTTTAAAACGTTTATCGTTTGGAACTTAAAAATTAAAGGGGTGGCCGACATTAGGGATAAAATTTGTGAAGAAATCCTAAGGTCGGCCAGGCCGTCAACAAACTATTTTTCATGTACATATTATTATTATTAACACACTAGTTGTAGGTAGTGGTCATAATAAGTGCTTCTGAAGTTACGCTATTCTAAAATCGAAATGTTTTTTATTATTTGTATTTAAACGATACTTTTCGTAATCGTAAATTTTGATCGTAAATATTTCATAAACGGTGCGTCGTAGTGACAAAATAACGAAATTTTTGAAGGCTTAAGCGAAGCAAGTTATGGGTATTCCAAACGTATTGCGACTATTAAAACCTACTTTTCGTTATCGAAAATTATCGATATCGAATTACTTATCAAAAATTGGTTATAACTGGTTAATTTACGCCCAATTAGTCCGATTGAGTTGGTAAGCAGTAACATATTTTTAAAAAATTACATTTCGTTACTTTTCGAAAACATAAACTTTTGATCGTAAATATCTCGTAAACGGTGCGTCGTAGCGAAAAAATAACGAAATTTTTGAAGGCTTAAGCGAAGCAAGTTATGGGTATTCCAAACGTATTGCAAATATTAAAACCTACTTTTCGTTACGGAAAATTATCGATATCGAATTACTTATCATAAAGTGATTATAACTGATTAAATCAGGCTCTGTTAGTCCCAATATTGACATAACAAAAAATTTATTTGTCAACTTGACCTTAATTTCCTCTTTTAACAATCGAAATTGCTTTAATTTAGATAATAGCAGTTTTATGCATATTTATGTCTTAAGCAAAAGTAATCGTAATAATGTAATTAAATTACATCTTTTGTAATTTAGAAACTACAAATTACGATAATTATTGAACGTTAATATTATTTTTGCCAAAAATTATCAGTTTATTTAATATTAATATGTAATGTTGTTATTGATTAAAAAATATTTAAAAATGTTCCTTTATAATTCTATTTTAGTTTAAATTTAAATTAATAAAATATTTTAATGCTAAAGAGTTTTCTTTAAACGTTTTCCTTACTCTTGTAATCAACTACAATCAGGTAATTCATTTCTATTATGAAAAATCCGGGTGGCCGACCTTAGGAACATTTTTGGCCGACTTTAGGGCACAGGTGGCCGACTTAAGGGAAATACATTTTTAAAGATAAAAATTAAAATATTGTAATTGTTTATTAATTTAGAAATTTAATCTCTATTTAGTTAGAAAGGCGATACTTAAAAGTACTTAAAGAGATGACAAAAATACGCGTAAATTCAAAATTCAGAATTCTGCATATCATTAATTGTTTAAGTGGCCGACTTTTAGCACTCTCACCCTATATGAATTTTTTGTGATTTTGATTCTTCTGATATAGTATGAATATTGTACACCTAAAATACAAATGGATATTAAATTTGTAAATACGTAAACGTAAATCAAGTTAGTGTACATATTTTAACGTAATGTAAGTAAAAATATTGAAATCTTCGTATATGAGAATGTATTTTTTGATTTTTTATACTTTTCATAAAAGTTGTTTATAACGTACATTATAAATAACAAAATGTTAATTTTCTCCTAAACTATCAATTTTATGTATAAAAAACACATCTACATTCGTTTATTTTAACAAAATTCATCATGTTTTGAAAAAAAAGTTTTAAAATATATAAATTTTTTGTGATTTTGGTTCTTCTGATATAGTATGAATATTGTAAACATAAAATACAAATGGATACGAAATTTGTACATACGTAAACGCAAGTCAAGTTGGTGTAAATATTTTAACGTAATGTAAGTAAAAATATTGAAATCTTCGTATATGAGAATGTATTTTTTGATTTTTTATACTTTTCATAAAAGTTGTTTATAACGTACATTATAAATAACAAAATAGAAATTTTCTCCAAAACTATCAATTTTATATATAAAAAACAAATCTATATTCGTTTGTTTTAACAAAATACATCATGTTTTGAAAAAAAAGTTTTAATTTAGATGAATTTTTAAAGAATTTGTTTCATTTATTATTAATGTGTAAAAATTTTTCAAAGTTCAAATATACATTTATTTTGTATCTAAGCGATGTTGTTACAATTATCCTACTTTATATTAGGTACAAATATCATACGATATGTGTTGTTACTCTACTAGGTTGTATGTTGTATTACCTATGTCTATACAAAAACTCAAAAAAATTGAAAAAAAATGAAAAATATAAAAAAAATTCTTATATTTTAATATAAACTTTAAAAAACTTCATTAATAATTATATATTTTATAGTTTTTATCTTTTTTATAATAAATTAAAACAAAAAAATATAAAAAAAAAGTAAAATTTACCACGCTGCAAAATCCAAAACTTATATATGATGATGGTACCTTTTTAAATATCGATGTGTGTAGTTGACTTAAACGTTATGAACGGTTCGGTCAAAGTATATATAGCTATTATGTATGTGTGTAGGAGCATTACATTAATAGTTTTATTTTGACTAAGTTCTGTTCTTTTGAAAATATTATTTTTTGTTAAGATGATATTTTCAAATAATTTTTATTTACTATAGTAACATCGTAAAGGTACTTCGTCGAAAAATTATGAAAATATATAAAGTAAGTGTTTTGGTATTAAAAAAAATATGTGTTTTTATTTATTAAAAATTTTTATGATTTTTATTAATAATTCACATATATTTTTATTAACCCAAAACCATTTATATATAATTTTTATAATTTTTTAATATTATCCTATATTATGTCAAAGCAAGTCCATGGGCTATAGGTGTTAAGCCTTAGGCTCTTATGTGGACAAACAATTTTATAAAATAAATTTTTTAATAAATTTATAATGCAGAAACTCACTACATACCAAGCGCGAATGAAGTGTGTTATTCGAACGTTAAATAAATATATATTTTATATATTTAAAAATTGTCGCATACAATCTATGAAGAGTTATGAGCAAATGTTTGAATTATTTCAATAAAACTATATTACTTAAAATATATGGTAATAGTTTTTATTCAAATATGAATATTTTCAAAAAAGAATTTTTTTTATTTTTTTAAATATTAAAAATTTTAGAAAATATTTTTTATATAAAAAGAAACAAAAGAAATAAATTTATTTTTATTTCAATTTTTGTTATAATTTTTATATGTTTATATCAGTTTATGAAGAAATTTCATACTGATTAATAAATGAAAAACTTTTTAAAATATTTCTTTTTTTTTTTAAATGGAATAATTTTATTAAGTTTGGAACATACAGTTCCCTGGTTGATCCTGCCAGTAGTCATATGCTTGTCTCAAAGATTAAGCCATGCATGTCTCAGTACAAGCCATATTAAGGTGAAACCGCGAAAGGCTCAATATATCAGTTATGGTTCCTTAGATCGTACATACATTTACTTGGATAACTGTGGTAATTCTAGAGCTAATACATGCAAACAGAGTTCCGACCAGAGATGGAAGGAATGCTTTTATTAGATCAAAACCAATCGATGTTAACATATTTTTATAATAATAATAATAATAATAATAATAATATCTTTATTCGACAAATGATCATACAAGATGCGTGTCATCGTCACATATACAATTAATTACATTTCATTTATGTCGTAAAATGTTTCTTTAATTAAGTAATCTTTTAACGATTTTTTAAAGTTATGTATATTCGACAAGTTTCTTATATTGTTTGGTAATTTGTTAAAAACATCACCACTAAATATTACAGGGCTTTTCCTAAAAGTGGTTAAATTATGCTTTGGAACAACAAGTTGGTTTCCTTTTCTAGTGGAATATTGGTGGCTCTCACCCACTGTACTAAAAATTGTCTCATTTTGTTTAGCGTATAATGCAGCCTCATAAATATACAGCGAGGGCAAAGTTAAAATATTAAATCTCCTAAAAAGGGGGGCACATGATTCTGCTCTTTTCAAATTAAACATGTATCGAATAATCATTTTTTGTTTTAAAAATAATTTCCTAAATGAGGGTGAATGACCCCAGCATAAAATTCCATATTTAAGGTGTGGATAGACAAAAGCATAATAAAAAGTAATCAGCATAGCTTCATCAGGAACTATAGTTCGCAATCGTCGCAGTGCATAGGCGTATTTACTAATAGTACTACAAACATTTGTTATATGAATATCCCAGTTCAAATTGCTGGTTATGGTTATGCCCAAAAGCTTAAACTGATCTACAGTACATATCTGATCACTATTAAATTGGGTGTTAACAGGTTTTCTTAAGGAAAAGTTCATAATTTTTGTTTTATTCATGTTCAGTTTCAGACTATTCCGTTGACAATATCCGTCAAGAGCTGATAGACTATTGTTTACATTAACCATTAATTGTGACAACAAGTCGGCTGATGTTATTATGCTCGTATCGTCAGCATACGATATAAAGCTATCATTGATGGAAGTTTGAGGTAAATCATTAATATATAAAATAAACAAGACCGGTCCAAGAACGGAACCTTGTGGTACCGATATAGGGTCAGTTTTATGTATATTTGATGCACCGTTACCGATAGATACGTATTGTCTCCTGTTGCTTAAAAAACTTTCAATCCATTTTAAAGGGATACCTCGAATACCCAAATTTTCCAATTTCAACAACAGTGTATCATGACGGATAGTATCAAATGCTTTACTTAAATCACAGAACAGAGCACATGTATGTCGTCCTTTATCAATTTCCGTGATAATCAGGTGAATAAATCTATACAGTGCACTCTGAGTAGATTTACCCTTACAGAAACCGTGCTGAGTTTCACTCACTATATTAAATTTTTCTAAATATGATAGCAAACGATCCAAAAATGCATATTCAAAAATTTTTGATATAACGGGAAGTAGAGAAATAGGCCGATAATCTGAACAATATGTTGCACTGGTTGATTTAGGAATCGGAATAATTTTCGCAATTTTTAAATCTTCAGGAAACTTTCCTTCGAGCAATGATGAATTAATTAAATAGGTAAGTGGTTTAATCAGCGAAAAAGCATTATGTATTACGCAGCTTGGTATAGAATCTACACCGGATGCATACGTGTTTTTTACTCTTTTTAAAATATTAATTACATCATTTTCAGACACTGGACATAAGAAAAATGAGTGGTTTACAGGTTCCTTTAAAACTAAAGGTTCTAATGTGAAACATTTTGCGATACTAGCAACAGAACTGATAAAATAGTCATTTAAAGTATTGGATACTTCAGTCGGATCATCAATTCGTTTGTTATCGTGCTCTATTTCTATTCCTCCACTTTCCTCCTTATCAAAATTGACTTCATTTTTTAAAATATCCCAGATTGCTTTGGACTTATTGGAGCTATTTTTTAGTACTTGTTTAATATGCACTGTTTTTTTCGTTTTAACTAGTTGCTTATACTGAGCTTTTACTTGTATATAATGATGTTTTAATTCTGGATAATTCATACTAAGAATGTACCAGTCAAACACCTTAGCCTTTTCTGATTTTAAATGATCATCCACCCAATTTGTATATCTTTTTTTAAACATTTTAGGTCGTTTTACGATCGGAAAATGTTTGTCAAAATTATTTATTAAAATATCATAAAATTTCTTAAAATTGTCAGTAAAATTATCACAATTAAATATATTATGCCAATGCAGTAAGCTCAACGATTCATTAAATTTTTCTATATTATAACCATTAAAATTTCTAAAATTTGCATAGGAAGGTTTTTCTACACATGCGCTAGTTTCACCGCTGTTAATATTCAGAACTTGGGCATAATGATCAGAAAAAATAGTTTTTAAAACTTGACCGTTATCACAGTTTATATTCGTAATTATATTATCTATAATCGTTGAACTTACTTCACTGACACGCGTCGGTTCTAAAATCTTAAATTTTAAATTAAAAACGTTTAAAATATCTTTGAATAAAAAATAAATATTATCTTTTTTTAAAATATTAATATTAAAGTCACCGGCAATAACAATATTTTTAATGTTTTTACTTAATTTGTTTAAAATTTCTTGAAATTTATTTAAAAACAATTTTGCGTCAGCAGCTGGTGATCGATACATACATAGAATAAAAGTAATAGTGTGATTATAAATTAACTTTACTCCACAACACTCAAATAGCTTTTCTTCATTATAATTCTTTAAAAAACTAATTTCCTCACATACAATTTCTTCCTTGAGAAACATGCATACACCACCCCTTTTATAGTTATTTCTACAAAATACGTTACCTACTTTGTATCCTGGTATTTTTAAAATAATTCTTTCGTCAACTGGAAGCCAGTGTTCAGAGATACATGCCACATCAGGTTTTTCATTATTTAACAAAATGGAAAGATGTTCCAACTTATTGTCTCTAAGCCCTTGAATATTTAAATGTAAAATTTTAAGCGGATGGTATGATACTGTGCTCTCCATATTTTTACAATACGGCGGCTTGTCGACGAAAAAAGAAACGCTTTACTACCATATACATTGGCCAATTGTCTGGATTGTACAGTTCTTTTTCCAAGTCTTCTGGGGCACCTACTTTAAAGCTCCATGTTCGACTTTCCGGTTTATTATTTAAAACCTCGCATTCAAATGAACGCGAAGGAAATGTCTTCGCTAAGTATTCTTCTAATTTTGTCACATCAGTGCCTTTGCGCACTCGTCCAATATGTAACCATATTTTCTTTGCAGATGCTTGGAAATCACCTCCGTCATTATCATCTCTATTGCCAATGATAATTTGGCGTCGCCGTTTTTGATTAGATGTAGAGGCATCTTGAGTGCCCTTACTAGGCACTACAGTAGCTTCCTTGTCATCTATGTCTACTACTCCGCGTTTAGTCGTATTAACCTAGTTATTTTCGTTATTTTCATTTTCTATAACCTTCGAATCTTTTTTCTTAGTTTCACTCTTTTTTGATTTGGATTGACCGTTTTTAACAACAGTAGAGTATTTCTTATCTTTTCCTTCAGGTTCACCAACTTTCGAATCACCCCTATCATCAACTGTTTCAATAGTTTTAAAACTTTCTTGTTTAGAATTGTTTGACATTTCTGTCAATTTAACCAGCTGATTTTTAACCTCATCTAATTCATTTAATATTGGTTCTACAGCTTCTTTTACCACACTTAACACAATATTTTTTAAAATATTAGAAAATTCCTGGTTATTAATGCACTTGTTCATCACTTCCGAATAAATTAAATCATTATCGATATTAATTTTATTCATTTCACTACGAAGCAATGGCGGTGACATGTTGATGAAGTATATGTCAATATATTTTATGTTTTTTTATAATTTCATATATATATTTAATATATGTGCATCGTAATAATTTGGTGACTCTGAATAACTTTTAGCTGATCGCACGGTCTTTATAGTACCGGCGACGCATCTTTCAAATGTCTGCCTTATCAACTGTCGATGGTAGGTTCTGCGCCTACCATGGTTGTAACGGGTAACGGGGAATCAGGGTTCGATTCCGGAGAGAGAGCCTGAGAAACGGCTACCACATCCAAGGAAGGCAGCAGGCGCGCAAATTACCCACTCCCGGCACGGGGAGGTAGTGACGAAAAATAACGATACGGGACTCATCCGAGGCCCCGTAATCGGAATGAGTACACTTTAAATCCTTTAACGAAGATCCATTGGAGGGCAAGTCTGGTGCCAGCAGCCGCGGTAATTCCAGCTCCAATAGCGTATATTAAAGTTGTTGCGGTTAAAAAGCTCGTAGTCGAATTTGTGTCCTACACTGTCGGTTCACCGCTCGCGGTGTTTAACTGACATGTTTTGTGGGACGTCCTACCGGTGGTGAGGTATAAATTATATATTGTATAATATGGTTATAAATACTTGTATTTTTATTTAAATTTTTATTTTTATGGTAAGTTATTATTTATATTTTTACTTGCTTGAAAAGTTTAAAGTATACTAGTTAAATTTTATATACTAATATGTACATTAAAGTATAATTTATCGTAAGTGTTAAAGTTATTTATTTTTTATAATTTAAATAATGGAGACAGCCTCCCAATTATAATCCTATCGCGGTGCTCTTAATTGAGTGTCGAGATGGGCCGGTACGTTTACTTTGAACAAATTAGAGTGCTTAAAGCAGGCTTTAAAATTTAAATAGTGCCTGAATATTGTGTGCATGGAATAATGGAATAGGACCTCGGTTCTATTTTGTTGGTTTTCGGAAGTTTTTCCGAGGTAATGATTAATACGGACAGATGGGGGCATTCGTATTGCGACGTTAGAGGTGAAATTCTTGGATCGTCGCAAGACGGACAGAAGCGAAAGCATTTGCCAAAAATGTTTTGATTGATCAAGAACGAAAGTTAGAGGTTCGAAGGCGATCAGATACCGCCATACCGTTCTAACCATAAACGATGCCAGCTAGCGATCCGCCAAAGTTCCTCCGATGACTTGGTGGGCAGCTTCCGGGAAACCAAAGCTTTTGGGTTCCGGGGGAAGTATGGTTGCAAAGCTGAAACTTAAAGGAATTGACGGAAGGGCAGCACCAGGAGTGGA
>JAPWDM010000007.1:12444319-12546819 GCA_035578155.1 Brachynemurus nebulosus
TATCACCAGTATTAAGCACGCATTTAATATGAGCCCAGTTTTTGCATAACTGACATTCAATCCACGGTTCTTTGGGGCGACTTTTTGAAAATAGTTCATTGCATATTAAGCAAGAAATCCTTGATAATAATATTAAGCAATTACTATTAATACAAATATCAATTTTTTTAGTAACTTTTTTACGCTTTTTTGCTATATTTTGTTCTTTCTCTAATGTTTTTATTTCTCTTGTATCGGTTAAAACAGTAGATTTTCTTTTCCTTTTAGTTTGACTCTGTTCTTTAGAAGCAGCCCTTGGGTAGGGTCGAACTATTTCTGGAGAAAATATTGTAGGCGTTGAATTTGATTGAGTATTCATTATCAATGATGTTAAAATTTGCGATTCTGCGGGATCAGTTACGAATGACGGAGCGAAATCATCTTGAGTAAAAATATTTTCATTATATGGAAGTATTCCAGTCTTTTTAAATCCTTTTATGATATTTGTACTAGTTGTAACTAATGGTAATGAATATGCTACTATTTTTGGGATATCATATATTGTTATCGTTTTACCTGGATTATTTCGCAACCATAAATCTTGTGCAGTTGAAGCATATTTCTTAAATGGTCCATACACAGCCACATCAAGTGGTTGTAATTTATGGCTACAATGTGGTGGAAATGATAACATTACGATCCCATTATCTTTCGCTAAGTTTAAGGTTGGTACATGTAAATGTGAGGAATGATTATCTAATACGAGTAATACTGGATTATTAATAGATGGTTTAACGTGTGCGATGAAATGTTGCATGTACATAAAAAATTCTTCATTTGTTACCCAGCCGCTTGAATTGCCTGCACCAATACAACCTTTTGGTCCATTATTAATAAAATGATTTTTATATTTTTTTCGTGGAAATACGAACATAGGAGGCACTGTATTTCCGTTTGCGGAAACAGCACATATTAGTGTCACATTAGTACCCCGTTCAGCAGAAGTTATGGAGCCAACATTTTTTTTACCTTTCGCAGCAATTATTTTAGTAGGTTTAAGTACTGTGGAAATTCCAGTTTCATCTATATTCCAAATGTTTGATGCGGTAAATTGATATTTATTCATAACTTCAGCTAATTGAGTGAAAAATGGTTTTACATTTTCAATATTAAACGATGTCGCTCGTCCGATGCTTGTTGGTTCGGGTTTTCTAATTGACAACTCTCGATTCCTTTTTAGAAAACTAGAAAGCCACTCTTTGCCAGCTATTTTATTAAGTTTCCATGTTTCAGGCATTTTAATATTAAATTTTTCAGCACACTCATAAGCAAGCTGACGAACATCTTTTGGAGTCAATCCATAAAATATCGAAGCCATTTGTAGTAAATAATTTTTAAAGCAATTTCCTGGTCCTTAGAAAATACTTGTCGAGGTTTTTTAATATTAAATTCCTTTGAAGCAGCATTTATACTTTTGTTCTCAAAAATTATTGTTCTTGCGGCGTCATTAAATTTTTCCATAGGTATAAGACCTCTTTCGGTTTTGCGTTTATAATTTCTCATATCTAAAAGAAATAAAAAACAAAAATTTAATAAAAGAAGATCTTAATCATAGTTTTGTTAATGAAAAAAATTGTACTTACTTATTTATAAATGATACAAATTTTGACCATTCAATCGATGACGGACACGGTGATAAATTTAACCCTTAATTGGTCTACTGAATTACAAATGCAATTTTATTTTATTTTTTTCTAAATAATTTTTTTATAATCGCTATTACTGAACTGTAACCACCATGTATTCCCAAATGAGATTAAGTACTTCAATTTGATGTGTGATTACATTTTCTTTGCAAACTTTTAATTTCAGTTATTAACGATTTAGTTTTTTTGTATCCCAGTAGACTGATAATCTTATTTAAAATAATTAACCAAATTAAAGGTAATTAATTAATTAATTAAATTTTATTTATGTGTAAACAGATATAAGTAACTTAATTTCCTGAAATATGCAAAAATACAATTTTATTTTTAAATTAATATTTCGATTCTAGTTTTTTTTTTTTACTTTATTACTATTTAAATTCTAATTTCATATTCCTAGATATTTCCCGGAAAAATATTTGTGAAAACGATTAAATAAAATATGTTATGATCACAGGAAAATTTTTAATAATAGTATTTTTTTTTTAATAATATTTTTCTATTTTCAAAGCAGATTAACAAATAATTTAAGAAAATAACTTTTGTACTCCAGTAGACTACTTATGTTTCAAAAAGTGAGTAGACCAGTTAAGGGTTAAGGAAATTCAGTATACTCTGTAATAAAAAAATTGGATAAATAAGAATCAATTGAATCCGTTGATGTAGAACTAATTGGTGTTCGAACAACAGACATGTACTCCGGTTGCTCTGTAGTTGGTGAATGAACTTGTACTGATGATTCAGTTGGTAAAATATTAGATTGAAAATTCGGTGGCGATTGTAATAAAATTTCCTGCGGTTTTATTTTTTCAGCTACGGTATCTTCTGATACTGATAACGACTGTTTTTCATTTTTCGAAATTATATCATATTTTTCTATCAATTGCATTATTTCGAGTTTTAAATTTTTCTTTAAATCTTCTGAAAATGTTTTTAATGTTGGCAACAAAGATAACAGAAATTTTTCATTTTCGTCATTAAACGTTTTATTTTTCGTTTCCAATAAATTTTCGTTTTTATTTAATTTTTGCGTTTTTTTAATTAAAAATTGTAGTTGATTTGCATATTTATATGGTTTTCTTTTCAGGATTTAATTTTTTTTTGTTTTATTACTGCAAAATATCTGTCCTTAATATTTTTCCAACGTTTCTGTAAGAATTCTCCAAATTTTTTTTTGTTATTAAAATTTACTTCTTCGTTGGAAAAACAATTTATGATTTGATTCCAAGCCAATTTTCTGTTATATATATCACTATGTATCCTTTGCGTGTCCCATATAATGGGTCGCTTTTCAACTTCATTTATTAATTTTAAATTATTAATTTTATATGCCATTATAACTTTGAAAATATACACTAGAAAATTTTAAGTAACAATGAAAAACTGAACAGTACTGTTCACCGTGTCGGTCAGCGAGAAAATGGTATCGAAATTAATACAACTTCTGTATATAAAAGAAAGATTTATATAACACCAAAACCAGTCAAATCAAAAAAAGAGTTATATAATTAATAAAATGTCGCTTAAAATTGAAAATGTCGCTACTTTTTATTTAAAAAAAATAAACTTATTTATACTTGCAAATCTGAAAAACAAAAATAAAAAACGTCGCGGCGTTTTATTTAAAAAATAAAAGTACAACAAATATTAGCGATGCTTTTTATTTAAATAAAATTATGCATATTCCATAACATATTAAATAAAGTATTGCTCAAATTACCTCTTACAAATTTCATTGCCCAAATAACCCCGGTCTACCCTACTTTGGGAGACCCAAGAGGCTCAAGCTATTGTGTAGTGTGTATGGAATGACCCCGTTGGCACTGAGTACTATTGGAACAATGTGGACATGTTCCATTCGCCATTGTTGTTTTATTTCGGCTGCGAGCTCACTGTATTTCTCCAATTTAACTGCGTGTGTTTTTTGTAAGTTATGTGTATTCGGAACCGCAATGTCGATCAGATAGGTGGTCTTAGTTTGTTTCATTACAAAGGTGATATCTGGTCGATTATGATTTATGGTCTTATCTGTAATAATCGACCGATCCCAGTAAAGTCTACAGGAGTCATTCTCCGCTACTACTTTTGGTGTGAGCTTGTAGTAAGGGGTTTTATCGGTTATAAGGTGGTGCTTAACCGCTAGTTTCTGGTATATAATTTTGCCAACCTGGTCGTGACGGTGTTTATATTCGGACTGAGCGAGCTGAGTACAGGCAGCTGTGATGTGTTGGATCGTTTCGGGTTTGGAATGGCATCTCCGGCATGAGTCAGATGTTACTGACGAGTCACGAAGTATGTATTTTGAGTAATTCTTTTATTATTATTATTATTTTTTTTTTTTTGATTAAAATTGGGGTACTGCTGCCGGTGGATGGCGCGGCCAGCAGCACCCGGCCGCCAGACACGATAAAATAAAAACAACACGTAAAGACAGGAACACATAAATGCGATAGACAAGGGACAAAACATACACATAATAAAATCCATCAATGGGCCCTGCCACCCCAGGGCTTAAAAAGAGCGGACAGTCCTTGGTGACGGTACGATAAGTACTAGACAGAGCGTCCGGTCACCAAGGCCTGGAAGCCATCGCTGGAACTCCCTCCGAGGTGTAAAGGACCCCGGAGTGGAGAGAACCGACTAGAAACACACCAAATATGACTAGAAAGATATCACAGTATTATCACAGAGAAAACTTATTGCGTCACTGGGAGGCCAAAGACCGACCAGTGACGCAATAAGGAGTTAAAACAATACCGCTGTAAAGCCATAACAACAGGCCTACAGCGGCATAACAAAATATCACAGACAAAGGAAAACAAATGGTGTACCACCTCGGGTGTAAAGAGCCCTCGGTGATACATCGTTAAAAAACAATAACAAAACAAAACAACAAGTATAAATAACAACAGTACGACTAAGGGTGTAAAAGGCCCCTAGTGGCATAACGAAAGACTAAAAGTACCCTGCCAGACCAGCTGGAACAGGGTATAGTTAATAAATAAATAAATAAATAAATAAGACGTACACAAAGCAATTTTAACATATAAATTAAAATAAAACGAAGCTGAAAATAAAAGTTTAAAATATCGGGGGAGACAAAAGAGACGACTTTGATAAAATATGAAATGTGAAGCCCCTAAAGCCTCTGAAGAAGATGCGAATTTCTGAGAAATTCAAGCATAAAAAAAAATTAATGACAACAACTTAATACTTACTAAAGCAGATAAAAGTAATTCTACCGTAATCCTTAACAAACAAGATTATTCAAATAAAATAAGCGATTTTATTAAAAAAGAAAAAATGATACGCCTAAAAACAGATCCTACTAACAAATATAACGAAGAAATTAAAAAATTAATTAATAATAATAAAAGTATTTTTACTGACAAGGATAGACATTATTTGGTGGAGATGAACCCGAGAGCTCCTAGATTGTATGGATTGGTGAAAACACACAAACCCGACAATCCAATAAGACCAGTAGTTTCCCATATTGGATGTCCATCAGATAAATTATCACAACACCTAGATTCCCTTTTTAAAACCGAAACCCAATTCACCTCCAAACATAGCATCAAAAACTCCTTCCAACTTGTAAATCAGTTAAATAATACATCCTTTCCCGGTCAGTACAAATTGGCGTCCCTGGACGTACGTAGTATGTTCACCAATATTTCTACCAAGGAGTGTCTAAACTTGATTAGCGAAATAATAAACAATAAGATAAAAAATTCAGTAAAACAATCCGAGTTAATAAATACCTTTAATACAATTTTAAAACAAAATTACTTTGAGTTCGGCAATAAATTCTTCCGACAGACAAGTGGCCTTTCAATGGGGTCACCTCTGAGCCCTCTGTTGGCAGAAATTTATATGTCGAACTTAGAAGAAATAATAATGAATAATACACTAACCAAACAACATGTAAAATTTTGGTATAGATACGTGGATGACATAATTATAGGCTTCGATGGATCGATTCGCCAGTTAGAAAAATTTGTAGAGTCATTAAATTCATTAGATCCAAAAATTCAATTTGACTTAGAGGTAGAAAAAGATAATAGTATAAACTTTTTAGATTTGACTATAACCAAAATTAACAATAAGCTTGATTTCAATATATATAGAAAACCATCTTACTCAAGTATTACACTTCCAAATGATTCAGTAAGTCCGTATCAACATAAAGTGGCAGCCTACAATTCAATGATCCACCGCGCGTTTAATATACCTTTGTCGGAAGGAAATTTGAAAAAATAAATAAATAATATTAAAATAATAGCGAATAATAACGGATATAATTCAAACCTAATCGATAAATTAATAGCTAAGAAAGAATTTAAACAAATCTTAAAAGAAATTTACCCCTCCGTTAAACCAGAACCAAAAACTAACTTTAAAACTATAACATATTTTGGTAAAATATCAGATAAAATAAAAAAAATTCTAGCAAAATCAAACATAAATATAGCATTTAAATCAGGCTTTAATCTAGGAAATTTAATATATTACAATAAAACAAAAATTGATAAACTTAAAAAATCGGGCATCTACCAATTAAACTGCCAAGATTGTAATGGTTTTTACATCGGTCAAACTGGCAGAAACTTTGAAACCCGGAGAGCAGAGCATTTTAGGTCATATAGAAATAAGAAATCCGACACTGCTTTTCGACGCACTTAATAGACACCGGACACATACCGGAACGGGAAATTACTGTGTTACACGAGGCAAGCAAAGGACAGAAGTTAACAATCCTAGAAGCAATAGAAATAAATAAACATAGCTCCGATCACCTTTTAAATGATTACACCGATATTTACAGTTCAACTTTATTTTCAATATTATAACTTATTTAAATTTTAATTTCTGTTTAAAACTGTATTCACTGTATTATAGTCTTTTTGTCATTTTCAAGTTCAATCTTTTGCCACGTGTTTGTTTGCCTCTTGTCACATGTAATGTAATCTTGTTTTTCTTGACTTTTGGATTCTCCAATCACTCCCACCCTTTCCACTTCCACATCACAGACCACTCCCCCTTAATAAGTATAGGTAGATAAAATTAGTATATAAGGCATGTAAAGAATGTAATATCTATTCTGTTTGAAAATGAACTGACGGTTCGAAACAATATTGTCACAGTTTCAAAATAAAGTGGTATTTTTGCGAAGTAAAATATTTGTTTATTATTTACAAATATGGAATACCATAAAGTAACGCTCAAATCTATTAATATTATAATATTTCAAATAATATAGTAAGTTCAAATATAATACGAGTATTTAATTCTTGAAAATAAAAAACAGTTAGATATTTTTTTGCACGCAAGTGTTCTGTGACCTAAATGGTTCTACTAGCCACCAGCATGGGGTCGATTGACCGCGGCGCGCAAGTGACCAACAGCCAATTACAACGAACCACCATGACGATCAATGCAAACGATACAAACCATTATATGATGAATTACATACTCTTTATTAGTACTACAAGATATTTAAAATGAAATAAAGTAAAAGTTACTTTTTATGAAAATCTACAAAACAGGTTTTTCCTTTAGGTAGGCAAAGGGGGACCTTACATGTACTGCACTGCCACACAGTGCATACTGGCAGGGTTGCCAGAAGTTCACACCGAAAAAGCGCGAGTCCTGACGGAAAAAGCGCACACTAATAAAAAAAACCGCCCAAAATTTAAAACTAAAAAAAAATATATGATTTTCATTTATTATATCATTTAGCTATTATTAAAAAATTATTGGAGTTCTGACTGTGTAACAGACAAGTCAATACGTATCATTGTTGTGCATAATTATATAGTTATTAGTTATTATTATCGTTAAAAATATTATTAAAAACCTAGTTTTCTAGTCATCTTAAAGCCAACATAAAGTGAAGTGCATATTGTGTCATATACTCATCAATAAACAGAATCCAGATCAACCATACCTGCTATATTTTTATATAGCAGGTAGGGCGGTAAGACGCTTTATTTGAACTAATTATGTGTAGTTTTAAATACATGATAAAGAAATCATATAAACTATTTTATTACATAAGTAAACAACAAACAAATTTAATTTTAATTTTTGCATAACAAAACTTTAAAAATAATACACTCATACACTACCTAAACAAAAATAATAACCCAACCAATTAATCAAAATGAATACACCACAATCATATGCCAACATAACAAAACAAAGCACATCATACACTAAAGAGTGTGCAATAGTTATACCAGCGCTTAACAATACAGACTGGAGAACTACAGAAATGGAGTATATCTCTGTTATAGCAACGAAAGTTAACCCTAAAAATATAATAGCAATATTTCCAGCTTCACAAAGAAGAGTTATAATCTACTTCAAAAGCAAGGAAATCGCCTCAAACTTTGTTAGTCAAAATCCTATGATAAAAGTGAAGGACCAGCTCCTACCAACACGTTGTTTAATCTCCCCGTCAAAAAGATTGCTGATAGCTGGAGTCCATCCAGTAATTCCCAACGAAAAAATCTCTGACCACCTAAAAAAACTGAATATAAGATTAATATCAGAAGTAACCAGTATTCATGTACACACCCCAATACCAGCTTGGAATCATATCCTCACCTCTCGACGACAAGCATTCGTAGATCCTCATCAGGAAATCACGATACCCAAAACAATTGAAATAATAGCAGACGGAGAAAGTCACACCTTATACTTATCTATTGACGAAAACAAATGTAGAAAATGTAACTCTACTGCCCATTCAACACAACGCTGTAAACAAGAGATCGTCAACTCACAACCAACTAGCTCACAATCGGACATATCCAATAACACCCAAAAAAATCAAACATCTGAAATCCAATCACAAACGCAAAATCTCACCTCAAATGCACCAACACTAGCAAACAAACCAAATAACGCCGAAATTACAAACTACCAAAAACCACTTCCACACCCAACCACCTCATTCAAAAATGACTCAAAATTAAGTACTCCCTCCACAACACAAACTGCAATAGAAACTAACCCTTCCTACCAACAATCCCAAGAACAAACGACTAAAAATACATCCAAAAATGACCACCAATATACGAAAGAAATAGATTCAAATAATCCAAAAAATGTACTTTCAAGATCACCTCCATCCGAGGACCTATCTACAAAAGAAAACTCAACAGTTTTAAAACCCATCACAGGTGGAAAACGAACACATACAAAAACTGACTCCCCTGACGAACACTTGTCTAAACAAATACTATTAGAAAAAGGAAATTCTGACTCGGCTAGTGACTCAAATTTACCTCCACAAAACACAACAAAGGAATCGATAAATATAATAAACGAACAATTTGCTGTAATTAAAGCAAATATGACAAATCACCCGGAACAATTCGCTTTATCATACGACCAACTCATCAACTTCATACTAACTGTCAAACCTAAATCCAACATAAAAGAAATCGCTCAAAACGCAAACCTAGACATAAAAGACATTCTAGACACCATAAACAAAATATATCCAGAATTAAATAAAACCTATAAAGGAAAACTTACACGCATCAAAAACCTATTAGTAAAAACCGTAGCTACGTCAATAAACAACGAAGAATACATTTCTACAGAAGAATCAAACTAATATAACAATTACAATAATTCAAAAAAAAAGTAATTTAACATGTTTCTTCTACAGTGGAATCTAAATGGATACCTCAACAACCAACTCCAGTTACAACATTTAATAACTATTCACAGCCCCATAATTATAGCTCTCCAAGAAACCCATTTAAGAGATGAAAACAAAATTCAACTAAAACATTATGTACATTACTTAAAAAATGATATTATAGATGCAAGAGCAAAAGGTGGTGTGGCCTTATTTGTCAAAGATACCGTACACTCTACTAAAATCAACATAAATAGTAATTTACAAGTTGTAGCCATACAAACATATATCAACAATAACAAACTCACAATAGCAAATATATATTTAAATCCGCAACAACACATTACCCCAGAAGAAATACAGGGTGTTCTTGATCAATTTCCAACACCTTTCATTCTGGTAGGCGACTTCAACGCACACAATAAGCTTTGGGGAAGTAAATATAACAACCAAAGAGGGAAAATTATAGAAAATATTCTATGGACAAACCCATCAATCTGCCTTCTAAATGATCAAGAACCAACCTATCTAAAAATACAAACGGGCGAAACCTCATGTATTGATCTGGCGCTGGTATCAAATAGTTTATTCCCAGACATTAAATTGTATACTTTAGATGACACACATAACAGTGATCATTTTCCAATCTTACTACATATCAACTACTCTAATAGCTATTTCTACCACAATTTCAAATACAATTTCAAAAACACTGACTGGACAGCATTTAACCATCACCTTAACTTAAAGGAAAAATTTGAAAACTCAGATGAAATGGTAGAATATGTAACTTGCCAGCTAAAATCATCTATTGAAAATTCGATACCCAAGTCAAAAACTAAAACAAGGAAATCAGTTCCTTGGTGGAATCAAGATATTGCCATGGCAATTAAACAACGTAAAACTGCGTTACACAAATTCATCTCGTCAAAAAATACCACTGACCGAACAGAATACAAAAAATACAGAGCCAAAGTAAAATATCTTGTAAAACAAGCCAAACGCAACAGTTGGAGACAATTTGTATCACATATAAATAAATCTACTCCTATGACAAAAATTTGGCAGAAGGTCAGTCTAATAAAAAACGCAAAACAACATCTCCATATTCCAGCTATATATGTAAATGGCGTCACCTATGCAGACTCTTCAGAAATTGCGGAAATTTTTGTAAATATGTTTGCAAACTACTCCAATAACGAAGATCTATCTGACGACTTACTGCGGTATAAGCTGGAATTAAGAAACGGAAACAGTGACTTTGGCGAAAATTCAACTGAAAACTATAATACAGAAATTACCGTAAAAGAACTAAAATTAGCCATCAAGTCAATAAATACCAACACACCCGGTCCTGATCAAATTTTTCCTATCACAATAAAAAACCTTACTAATAAAAATATGCTATACCTTCTTGAAATGTTTAACCTAATATGGACCCAAGAAAAATTTCCCAATTCGTGGAGACAGGCAACCATTATCCCAATTCCTAAACCAAGCGAAAGCAAAACAAACCCCGAAAATTATCGTCCTATAGCCCTTACCAACATTCTGTGCAAGATTTTCGAAAAAATCATCACTAATAGACTACTATGGAAACTAGAAAAAGAAAAACTTCTCAACCCCTGGCAATATGGCTTTCGAAAAAAGAGGTCCACCTTAGACGCTCACACACAATTTACTTCAGAAATTCAAAATGCTTTCGTTAATAAACAGATTGTAACAGCCGTCTTCCTCGATTTGCGAAAAGTATATGATACAATATGGCATGAAGTTATTTTGAAACAGCTTCAGGAATGGAATTTTAAGGGACACCTGCCAAAACTCATAAGAGAATTTCTCAAAGATAGAAAAATATCAGTTAAAATAGGCAATACCTACTCCAGCGAAAAGTAAATACAAAGAGGGATACCACAAGGCTCAGTTATTAGCCCCCTTTTATTCAACATCGGAATAAACGACATCAGTCATGTCATAAAACCTCCAATTCAACAAGTTTTATTCGCTGACGACTGGGTAATTTATATACGCACAGATAAACTAGAATATGCTGAACTAAAAATTCAAGAATGCTTAACGAATCTACAACAATGGGTAAAAAGAAAAGGCTTAACCTTTGCAGAAAATAAAACCTTTTGTGTCAACTTGAACCGAACACGAAGAAATATCCCAAGAAATCCCAATCTTTATCTAAACGGAAAAATGATTACATGCAAAGATGAAGTTCATTATTTAGGAATTACATATGACAGTAAACTATTCTGGAAAAAACATATTTCAAACATAAAAGCCAAATGCCTTACAAATATGAATTTGATTAAATCCCTTAGCAAGCAGAATTGGGGAGCAGATAGAAACACCTTAATAAAACTTTACAAGAGCCTTATTCTACCTTCTATGGATTATTGCTGCCAGATTTATAATTCGGCTTCGAACAGCACTTTGAAACTTCTAGACCCAATTCAAAATCTAGCCTTAAGATTAGCAACAGGAGCATACCATACAAGTCCAATTCATAGCTTACATGCAGAATCGGGAATGCTACCTTTACGATACCGACGCAAGCTTCTTTGCTCACGACAAATTCACCGTATTATGGCACTTCCTGACCACCCCCTATATAAAACACTATTCCAACCTCAATACACAACACTATATGAAAATAAACCCAATTATCCCAAGCCATATTATCTAAAGCATCAATTTTCCAAAAAAGTATGGCCATTGGAACCTGTAAATACCCCTCCCTGGGATAAAGCCTATCTGGAATATAATGTAGAATTAAAGAAATTTCCAAAGGAAAACACGCCATCTACAGTCTATATAAACCTACTATACGAAATATTAAGTGGTTTGCCTGACTTTACACAAATCTACACTGATGGCTGAAAAACAGAAACCTTCACTAGTGCTGCGTATACTAGTCCAACTAGCTCAGCAACTTACAAACTACCTCAAGAGTACAGTATATTTTCCGCGGAATTATATGCTATATTAAAAGCATTACAATCGGTAACACAGGAACAAAACAAAAACTACATCATATTGACCGATTCCTGGAGCTCAATTCAGGTTTTGTCAAACCATACGAAATGGGACAACACGATCAAAAACCATATCTTTGACTGCATAAACACATTACACCAAAATAATTGCAAAATTGTTGTATGCTGGATCCCTGGACACAGTGGGATCGAAGGCAACAATAGAGACGATAATCTAACTAAAAATATAACCCCCTCCCAAAACCTAGACACCGACCTAATTCCTATAGATGACGCTAACCGGTGTTCTCTACATGATATAATAATAGAATGGGAGTCAGAATGGCAAGAAACAAATCAAAAATTAAAAGACATAAAACAAGATGTTAAACCATGGATTACCTCGGAACAGGATACTCGAAGAAATGAAATTATCATTACTCGTTTAAGAATCGGGCATTCACACATTACTCATTCCTTCATCCGTGAAAAATCCAACCCACCTCTATGCGACACATGTAACACCCCTCTAACTATTCAACATATCCTTATCAATTGCAACAAATAAAATAGAATACGCAATAAATTAAACCTACCAAACAATATACCGGAAATTTTAGCCAATAATCAAACTAACTTAGACAAAACATTAAAATTTTTAAGTGAAACTCGTTTAAAAGACAAAATATAAAAAAAAATCCACTGTTAACTTCTAATGTAAAAATCAATATACCTCACAAAAATAAACCCTAAAAATCAACAAAATAAATAAATCAGTAAATAAATAAAATAGAGTAAATAAAAGTTAGCAAATAAACAAACATAACCAAACACAAAAATCTTAAATGTAAAAATAAAACTGCCAACAAACCTATGGAAGGTAGTGTTCAACTTAGAAGCCAAGAGATCCAAAATACATCCATACACCGAATCAAGTTCAGTGAAAGTGACAAACTGATAATGATTGTATCCAAGTGTAAATGTGTAAAAAGTTTAACCAAATTATAGATAACTAAAAAGTAACCCCAAATATGAAAACTCAACCGACGCATATAGCCTCAGTTGCTGCGCGTCAAACAAAAAAAAAAAAAAAAAATTATTATTTAATAAATTATGTTATAAGTTAAATTATCTAACTATAATAAATTATAGTTAATAACAACTATATCATATAAATAAAGATAGAGTCAATATGCATGTACAGATTTATTTACAGTTTTAACATTTCAAGTAGTATTTCTTCTTCCTCTTGTTCTTCTTCACGAGTTTTTTTTTTTTTATATATAAACGCTAGAATGACAAATACATTTAAACAGAATTAAATTTTCTTTCTTGTTCCTCATTAATGTACATAAGGAATTATTGACGCCACGTAAGTTTGATTCGCCATCAGTGGCAAAAGCGAAACAGTTAAGAAGATCCAATTTTAATTTTTTAAAGTAATTGTTTAAAGCATTGTATGATAAAAGTTACAATGTACAAGTTACCTATAGTAACAGTTATGAGAATTGGAGTGAACCAAGAACAAAATAAAAAATTTTGAAAAATAAAGAAAAATATTAAAAATTTAAAAATGTTTAATAATTATATGGACTACTTTCAAAATAGCCCAAATTGTGGAAAATCGCCCAATACAAATTTAAGCGCAAAACGTGTTAAAAATTCGCCCAAATTGCGGTAATACGCCCAATCTGGCAACCCTGCGTACTGGAGATTTTTTATTACTGCATTTGCAACATCTCGAAGTGCCTCTCTCAGGTTGATGGCGATTGGCTTCTAAACGAATTTCTTTAGGAACTGTAGGCTTGTGGCGTTTGATAAAAGATGGACCTGGAGAAGACGCCACGGAGCTACGGTTGCCGTTCACTGAGTCTGGCCTCCTGGCATAAGCTGGTGCTAAAAGACCCTGATATACATTTTGTCTGAATTCTTTCAGAGTCAAGGTGTTTAGTTGTGGACGTGAAGATGACTGCAGTTCTTTATAAAAAGCATCACAAATATCTCCACAAATCTGCAATAGTCACGGTGGTTTCTTTACTAACCACCAAACTTTCGTCATAATTACTCAATAAAAACACAAAAATAATATTGTCTTTATATGTACAGCTTTAAAATAGGTATTTGGGAATACCATTAATAAAAAAAAAAACATTTAAAAAAAAGCTTACTTACCCGATTTTCAATTTTTTTTTACACACTGAAATAAAAGTACGTTAACGGTACAACAAAGTAATTTTAAATTAACTGTCATTAGTTCAAAGTAACGATAATCAATTGCATTACGTCAAGCATAGATGCAACGTTCATAATACTTAAGTTGCATGTCGCTAGAAGGTATGAATTTTGATATAAAAAATCTAAAAGACGTGGTTAATAACGCTAACCACCAAGACTGAAAGAGTTAATATACTCTAGATGACTATCAGCAACTGTACTAATAATAATACTTTGAGTATGTGCTTCCAGCTTTTTATTTGCTACAATACTAGCAAATTCCTCTTTTTGTATGGCTTCTAAACATTATTGCTCTGCCAAAATACTTTTTAATCTGTATACCCATGTGTTAAAATTCTCACCGTTGAACTGTTTTAAATTATAAATCTTTTCTTTTGAAATTCTTCTTTATGACCGGCGTTGCGCAGTGGAAGCGTACTCTTGATAAATAAATATAAATTTCCTATATCTTTATTACAATTGAAATAGCCTTCTTTTTATTATAAATTCCTTTTATTTTATCAATACACAGTTCTCCTTTTTATATTAAGGGGGACTACTAGTCTGACATTTTGAAAAAACTGGAAAATTTTTTTTGCATGTTTCGATACTCCATACCTTTAAAAATAACATACTAAAATTTCAAGTACATATCTCAAATAGTTTTTGAGTTACAGCCATCCGAAGAGCGGATTCTGATTTTCATTATTACCTTTGAGATATTGAGAAATGTATGAAGGTTGGTTGATAGTTCGGGAGTTTCTGGACGTAGCTGCCAGTCACATGTGTGGCGAAGCTAGATCCTGGCACATTTAAACGATTCATCGAGTTTTATTATGACCGTTAAAGTGAATAATTTCAATAAAAAATCGTAAATAATTTTAATAAAAATTTTCAGTAATTAAAACTAAAAGGTAAAGTAAGGAAAAACTACATTTTTCAAATTTGCTGCAGTTATAACTAGAAGACAAATCATCGGATCCATTTGATTTTTATTGCAGCTTCTTTTATATAGGTTTCTTCGTACCATGAACCTCCAGTTTTCCGATCGAATAAAAAATGTAATTTTTGCAGGCCAAAAACCATCAAATTTTCGCGCAAAATTTGAAACTTTTTTTTAAAAACTCCGCCATTTTGTTAAATTTTAACTTTTTCTTTTCGATTGAGGTTCATGGTATGGGAAATACCTTCTAGTTTAATAGGCTTCTTGTTTTTTTTTTTTGATTTCAGGCACTGTGAAGGTCGCTATCACTGCAGCAATGGGGGAACTTTTTTTTTTGGAGCCTTGGAAAATCGCGAATAGCGCACTGAATTTTTAATTTTTTGGTCCAAAAATTTTGTCGTTAATTTATTATATATCAACGAAGATATCCTTAAAATATTAGAACATTCCATAGTTTTCTTTTAAAAAATTCCCAAAAATCACCTTTTTTTCAGGCCGTCACACTAGTGGTCCCCCTTAATCATAACAAAATAATTATTACACAAAAAAATCCTTTTACAATATTTTTTATATATTTTCCTGTTTTTCTCAATTATTTATATAAACTAGTATTCAATTTTTTTTCCCATTAGCAACTTAATTTTTCTTAAGAATAACTGGAGAGGCTGCTTAGATACTAAATAACCAAAATTTTTACACCTCCTTCTAACAAAGGAGAATCTTATTGAAGAAAACCATTTGCTGAAAAGAAAGTTGCCCTTGAAGCAGAGTCTAACATTGAAGAGGGAAACTTTTTTAAACTTTGTGACAAACTGTAAACACCGGAAATATCTAAATTCACGAGGACGCAGTTAAAATTATTCAATGCAAAAGAAAAAACGGATTCATACAAAAAATCTGGTGTTTATCGGTTAGATTGTGGAGATTGTAATTCAGCATATGTTGGTCAATCTGGAAGATCTTTTGATATTAGATATCGAGAACATATCCAACTTTGGTCTTCACCTTTTAGAAAACGGACATTCTGTTAAAAACCGGACTACAAACCCAAAATCCTTCACTTTTGTGAAAAAGGACATAAATTAAATATATTAGAAGCATTAGAAATAAACAAATTAAATAATGATCTAAACATAACAGTTTATTTTTCTCTTAAAATATTTCTTAATAAAAACATCCCAAAAAATAAATTTATTCAACTTTACATTTATAATTATTCAAGTTAAATTTAAAAATCTTTCATATATCCATTATTTAATCTCCCCGCCCACTATTTGCTATCTACCTAAAACTCGTTCAACATCAAATTGTAACTGGCCACTCGTTTCCGATACACGTGTTCGTGTTACCTTTCTTCTGGGTTTTCCCCATTTCTCAACCAGTTCATTTACTATCTTTATAATTCATATATACAGAGCGTCCATAAAGTTGCGGAACAGCTGAAAATCTCAGTTAATATTGACTTTATCGAAAAATAACCCAAACAAAAGTCTTATGGGAAGAAATGAGGAACTAGAAATGACCTTGAATTTGACCTTGAACATGACCTTGACGTCAGCTTTGTTTTTTTAAATGGAAACCTCTATTTTCGGCTTCGAATTCGGAAAGAGCGGGAAATTCTACATTGAAAACCATATTCATATTTCATATCGCAAAGTCGTGTGGAGGTCATAAAAACGAAAAAAATATGATACTGGTTGGTCAAGGTCACGTTCAAGGTCAAATTCGAGGCCATTTTCTAGGTCCTCATTTCTTCCCATGAAACTTTTGTCCGGGTTATTTTTCGATAAAGTCAATATTAACTGAAATTTTGCGGAACTTTTGCAGAGCTGTTCAGAGCGTTCATAATGTTCCGGAAGAGTTCCAAAATTTGACAAAATTAAAATTTTTCACCACATTCATTATGGATTTTCACAAAGTAAAATTATCTACAATTAATTATGGTAATATCTTTGCTTCAAATTTTATGAAAAATTTGAGAATAAAAAAAAAAAAAGAGAAAAATATATGTGATAAGTGAGATTTATTGAATAACTTAATACAATATTATATATTTTTATATATTCACCCTCAAGGCTTAAAAAAAATCTGCAAAATTATCTCTACAAGATTTTCCTACCCGCAAATCTATATTACTTTCTAACGAAGTCAAATCTTCTATTATTAACGTATCATCAAAATTATAACCATCTCGCTTACGCACTAGATTTTATGCAATATAATAGTGGTTTTCACAATATCTATAGCAAAATCCACAGATACATTTAAGTGGTCTGTGAAATATTCGCCACTTGTTGGCAAGAATTCCAAAAGAACATTCTACAAATCTACGGGCTCGCGACAACCTATAATTGAAGACACGTTTTTTTTTCCTGAATGTTTTCCACTGTATGGACGTAACATATTGTGTTCACCTAATCCAAAAGCTTCATCTCCAATAAATACGTATGGCAAAGGCTCCCCCCCCCATCAAAAATTAATTCCGGATCAGGTAGATCCAGTGTATTAGTTTCCATTAATTTATATAGACTGCTATCCTTCCATATTGTTGAATCGGAAGTCTTTCCGTACGCCCCAACATCAACGTAAATGAATAAATAGCATCGAAAACTGCTAACAAAACTATTGGAAAAAAATGTTTGTAATTTCAAAACAACGAAACACTGTCGGGAGAATGAATAATACGAATGTGCTTCCCGTCCATTGCCCCAAGGCAATTGGGAAAATTAGTACTATTTTAAATTTTTTTTGGGATTACTTTCCAAAATTCTTTGTTTGGTCTTGGTAATGCATCAGTTTCCAACCTTAACCATATTTGTTGGCACACATCTCTTACATACAATTTTATTTATCTTGCAGTTGTCACACCACATTTAAACGAATAACGAAGTTTCCTAAAAGAACATTCCGGAGCCAAGTACCTGAAAAATATTTATCTTTAAATTTTTGAACCAATTTATTGTAAAATAAAAAAAAACTGGTATTTTCAATTTTGTATGCATTTTAGAAAAAAAAAGAAAGTAAAAATTGTGAATCTAACGTAAATTTAAATATAGTAAATTCCTGCTTATACGCGGTATTGATCGATACGACTTCTGCCAATTATTTGAATTAAACGAAAATAAACAAATGAATAATTATTTTTATTAAGCTATTTTCACACTAAAATCCATTTAAAGACAGATTAACACAAAATTTATTATACTTGCTACATAAATGTTGTAAAACCGAAAATTAAACTATATCAGTAATTAAATTTGCCCTGTAATTTCCATAAAAAAATAAATTTTAAAAAAAGTAGATAAAAATTTGAAATTGTAGTTAATGTGCATTGCAAATAAACTACCCGCAAATAACTTGGAGTTTACCGCAGTTGCTATATTTTTAAATAGGTATTGTTGCTGATGACGAGGTGATATCCAAATTATTTTGTAAAAAATTAACAAGAATTAAATTGTTTTATTTATTTTTTACTGGATATTTAAATTAAAAATAAGAAGTAATTTACAAAGAATTCATTTCAAACTTATTGTTAGCAGTCATTCAGTTCATTTTCTGTTAAATTGTTTTTGTAATTTTTGGACTTTTAGAAAGATTAGAAAAGTGGATCAGAACTTTTGTGCTGAATGTTCAGTCATGTGATTGGTAAATTGGCCAATTCTTATTTTAAATTCAAAATAAGAATTTGTTTAATACAATGTAACACTCTCTGTTTGTCTGTTACATCTTTCATTCCTAAGTCCAAAGAAATTCAAGATTAAAAATCTAAAAAATTAATAATAGGGTCATTACATGCCACTTCACCCAGGTCATGTCACCCATGATCTCAAATTTAGCTGAAAATTTTTTTATTTGTTTATTTAACCATCCTAATAATTTGTACAGAGTTTAAAAAAATTATCCCTAATAGTTTTCAAGTTATGAATTTTTGAAATTTAGCAAAATAGGGTTAAAATGGTGTTTTCGTGGCTATCACTTTCGGTGACTTTATTATATTAAAAAATCCATAACTTCTATAATATTTAACATAAAGCAATAATTTTTTCATCAAAATGTTTAGAAAATTCAGGAGATTATAGGAAAAATTAATTTGGTTAATTATCACTTTATGTGTCTATGTAATGCTTTGTTAAATTTCGAGACATTTTTTAATTGACAAACAAAAAATTTTTAAAAGTGATTATTGACCAAAGGCATAGCAGTAACCATAGTAATTTTCTTTTTTAAATTTATCCTAAAGATGTAAATTAAAATAATCTGGAAAAAGGTTAATTTTTTTACCTGCTAATATTTTTTAGACATATCCAACCTGGAAACTCAAAAAACGAGCTTTTTGGAAAAATTTCCCAAAATTTTAAATTTTTTTTACACCATAGCAAAGAGCGGAAAAAATTATACAAAATACGTTTTTGAACGATTGTTCTATGCAAATTGGTTTCCGAGAAAAACTAACTTTTATGAATGGAAATTCGCTATGTTATACAGGATGCTGCCACAGGGGTATAAACGGCGACCATTTATAAAAGTTAGTTTTTCTCGAAAACCCCTTTACATAGAATAATAAAAGTGATCAAAAACGTATTTTGTATGATTCTTTCCGCTCTTTGCCGTGGTGTAAAAAAATTTTAAATTTTGGGAAATTTGTCCAAAAAGTTCGTTTTTTGAGCTTCCAGGCGTCGAACATGCCTGAAAAATATGAGCAGGTAAAAAGCCATTAATTTTTTTGCAGATTACTTTAGTTTACATCTTTAGAGTAAATTTAAAAAAAATTACCATGTTTACTGCTATGCCTTTGGTCAATAATCACTTTTAAAATTTTTTTATTTGTCGATTAAAAAATCGGGGAGAGTACGATATCCGAGGCGACAAAATTTGACAAGCGGATCTGATAGATTTTGGCATTCCAAGCAAAAAATAAAGAGTAAAAAATTTTGAAATTCGCCTTAGTTTTCGAGATATCGATCGTTAACATGATAGTAAAAGTTGCTATGATGTTAAGACATAGTGTGTAGAATTAACATACCTTATAAAGTTATAAAAGAGTAACACACATAATTATAACACAGAAACAATAATTTCAACATTATTGCGCAAATTAAACGTCAATAAAAATATTATGTAAATTGTATTAAATAAATAATTTAATAAAATCAAATAAAATAATTACAAAATTCACAAACCATGTCAATAAAAATTATTAGAAAACGTTAGTCAATTATTTTATAAATGATCAATGTAGTGGCCTGTACCATACAGGCCATTAAATCATAGAATAAAATTCGTAGATATTATATTATACAGCTGATTTTTATATTCTCATACATAATTTCTGAATATAGAATAATGTAAATTTATACGGTTTATAATGATTCATTACATCCCTTGCATTAACGTTAATTTGGGCGCTAGGTTGGTGCGAGATGGCGGAAGAGGGAGGGGCGCTTAAGGTTAGGTTAGTTAAGTTAGTTTTGACAATATACTTTGACTTTGTTATAAAAAGTAGGTGGTGAGGTTGGTTTTGGTTAGGTTAGTTAAGTTAGTTTTGACAATATACTTTGATTTTTGATATAAAAACTAGGTGGAGAGGTTAGTTAAGGTTAGATTAGTTTAGTTACTTTTGACAATATACTTCGACTTTTATGTAAAAAGTAGGTGATGAGGTTAGTTAAGGTTAAGTTAGTTTAGTTAGTTTTGATAATATACTTCGACTTTGATATAAAAACTAGGTGGTGAGGTTAGTTAAGGTTAGGTTAGTTTAGTTAGTTTTGATAATATACTTCGACTTTGATATATAAACTAGGTGGTGAGGTTAGTTAAGGTTAGGTTAGTTTAGTTAGTTTTGACAATATACTTCGACTTTGTTATAAAAAGTAGGTGGTGAGGTTAGTTAAGGTTAGGTTAGTTTAGTTAGTTTTGGCAATATACTTCAAATTTGGTATAAAAAGTAGGTGGTGTGTTTAGTAAAGGTTAGGTTAGTTTAATTAGTTTTGACAATATACTTTGACTTTGATATAAAAACTAGGTGGTGAGGTTAGTTAAGGTTGGGTTAGTTTAGTTAGTTTTGACAATATACTTTGACTTTGTTATAAAAAGTAGGTGGTGAAGTTAGTTAAGGTTAGGTTAGTTTAGTTAGTTTTGACAATATACTTCGATTTTTGATATAAAAAGTAGGTGGCGAGGTTGGTTTTGGTTAGGTTAGTTTAGTTAGTTTTGACAATATACTAAAAAATTTGGTATAACAGGTAAGCGGTGTGTTTCGTATAGGTTAGGTTAGGTTAGATTAGATCAAGGGCGGATCCATCCTGTGTAAAAGGGGGGGGGGCTGCCTCTAATCCTAGGAGAGATTTTGGGGAAATATGTGATCTGAATTGTATGTTTAACTAAAAAAAGTTACCTATTGTAGGTCAAGGGGGGGGGGGCTGCAGCCCCCACAGCTACCCCCCGGGATCCGCCTTTGGGTTAGGTTAGTTAGTTTTGACAATTTACTTCGACTTTCGTATAAAACAAGGCTGTAAGGCAAGGTAACCACCTCATTCTAAATAACTTTTTTTTCAAATTTTTTGATTTTTTTATAGTATATTTTTAATGTGCCTTCAAAAACCGACTGTTTTACGATTCCTAACCTTTCTAGTTACCTTTCTAGTAACCTTACAAAATTAAACTGCAAATAGTTTAAAAGCAGACATGAGTAATGCACAGTCCAAATTACAATTTTCATCATATGAGTATATATGGGTATTGTTTAAATTGTTTAAAACTATCGATTTTCGATTTTTTTATTAAAAAATGTTTTAAACTGTATAAATGCTTTTATTTAGGAGTAAAAAGGTTAACACAACATTAATTTTTTAATCCTAAAAAGCGTACCTTAACATAACTATCTAGGAAACCAGAATTTTTCTATCAATTTTGAGTGCTCAGTTTATAAAAAAAAAAAAAATATGCTAGTTTTATTACACAGAAAGAAATCGTCTTAATTGAAATCTAGTACATTATCGGTGACTAAACATTTTACGTTAAATGAATATGTAGGTTCTTATTCGAAATAAATTTTTAGTATCAATAATACTATTCTTGAAAATAAATTTTCTAATATTGATAGAATTTCCTATTTTTTTTTTACAATCAAATTTTCATTTTGGTATAAATTTCGTTTATAAAAATTTAAACAAGTACTTGCTACATTTGAGATGTACTCGTATATACATATGAGATCTGCATAACATATGCGATAACGCGAAATATGCAATTATCAGCATTTTGCTATTTATGATTGTAACTTTGCATCGTTAAAATATACATAAATAATATTATGTATACTTACATAGTTAAGAAATTATTTTTAATTTTTTATTAAATATAAATTAGAGTTTTGAAATTATTGTGAAAAAATTTGACTCTTAGAATTGAAAAAATTTAAATATGGCTTTGTATAGTTAATTCCCGAGTTCACTGGAAAAAAATCCGTTAAATTTAAAGTACAAAAAGAGATTTTGCTGTTTTTTAATTGTTGATCAGAGGCTGCCGGATCGTGAAGTGAAAATAACAAACACGTTGACTTTAATTAAAGTCCTTTATTAATATTAATTACAACGAAAGTTATTAGAGAAAATTAACACATGCTTTTTGAGCTAAGATAGCTGAAGCGAATTCTGTGTGTATATAGATGGCAGCACTATATGGAAAGACGAAAGGGCGGCTCGATTTGAATTATACTTAACACCCCCTCTCAAAGCGAAGATCGCCTAAATTGATCACTTTCTAATGCCAATATTGTTCAGGCATTTCCAGTACTTGACTCTAGCTTTGCGTTTGATTATAGACCCATCAGCGCCGTATTTGTTTCTCAGCACTATTCGACTTCCGACAGTCGGATGATCTTTCGGGCGTTCCACCAAGTCCCAGGTGTCGTTTTTTAATATCGACGAAAATTCGTCGGCCATCGCTTGCATCCACTGGTGCTCCTCTGGACCAGAAATTGCGGATCTAACTGGAATTTCCGCTATGCACGCGACATCTGAGTGATCTGCGACACTCTCTTCTTCAACAAGCTGGTGTTTTCTCGGTCTGCCTGGCTTGCCCGTGAGATTCTTCTTAGGTCTGCCTGGCTTACGCTTTGTTGACGTCGTAGCTTCAACCGGAACTGGATCCGTCTCGAAGCCCAAAAAATCTGATTCACTATCATCTTCAATGTACTCTATGAACGGGGTATTGTCTTCCGGAACATCTGCTAAATTTTCTTGTACATCATCTTGATGAGCTTGAACATTTGTCGAATCTTTTCTGTTCATTACAACGTCAAAGGTCTCTCTCGTTGATACATGTTCTTCTGTTACTTTATCATTATTTGATTCAACACTTTCTTTGACGATATCAGTCATCAGCTCTGGGAGAAAATCTTCATACTGACGACTATTTACTTTAGGTAACTCCTTTAGAAATTGAACATCGCGCGAAATCTCCACTCGGTGTTCTTCAGGGATCCATATCCTGAAGCCTTTGGAATCTGTAGCAAAACCCAAGAATACACCTTTCCGTGCACGTGGTTCAAACTTGCCAGTGTTCTTGGTCCGATTCAAACAGTAAACCAACGAACCAAATTCCTGGAAATTGCTTACGTCTGGTATCTTTCCCATCCACATCTCGTACGGGGTTCGTCCGTTCAATGCAGCAGTTGGACAGCGATTCCTGATGTAGTTCGCAGTTGATACTGCTTCTGCCCAGAAGGAGGGTGGTAGACCAGATTGGATTAACATACATCGAGCCATTTCGACTAAGGTACGGTTCTTCCGTTCGGCTATCCCGTTTTGTTCAGGGTTGTTCGGGACAGTCAGTCGACGTTTGATGCCGGAATTCTTTAATAAATTATCAAATTTACCATTAACGTACTCGGTTCCGTTGTCTGATTGCAGAAACTTTATCCTTTTGTTATACTGTGTTTCAATCATAGCTTTAAAGTTCTGAAACTCACCGAATACTTCATTCTTGTGTCGTAGAAAACGTACTTCGGTCCAACGAGTAGCATCGTCAACGAATGTAACAAAATATTTGGCGTGACCGTTTGATGTAACTTTCATCGGTCCACACACGTCCGTGTGAATAATCGGTCCACACACGTCCCCTGGAGCGGACTTTCTCTGGGACGATTTCGGAAAAGCGTGACGAATCATTTTTCCTTGAAGACAAATTTCACACTCGATGGTCGAGTTAATGTCACTAATATTGAGTCCTCGTACTGTCTGATTTTTCGCTGCGTCACGAAGATCTCTTACATTAAGGTGTCCCATTTTTCTGTGCCAGTTTATCAAAGATTTATTTTGTTCACTACTTGCTAAATCCGCATTTTTGGGTTCAACTGCTTGTGAGTCGTTCACAAAGTACAATCCGTCGACCCTATTTGCTTGTAAAACTACACTATTGTCCTTTTTGCTAACGACTTCGGCCTTATGTTCATCGAATATCATGCGATAGCCTTTGTCAACAATTTTCCCGACTGACAAAAGGTTGGTTCGTAAGTCCGGTACGTGTAGAACTTCACTCAGATCGATCGTCTTACTATGTTCATTCACTCGCGTCACTAACTGTGCGACACCTTTAGCGTTGATTTTTGTGGAGCTGGAATTCGCCAAATTCACCGTCTCGGTAACGTTTGTTTCGACAAATTTGAAACTGTTAATGTCTTTGGCCATGTGTGCTGTACACCCACTATCCAAGCACCACCGTTTTTCGTTCGTTGAATAAATCAGCGAGGTGTCTGTTTCGACATACACTTTCGACACTTGTTCAGCGAACAATGACGTGTTCTCTGATCTGTTTTTACTGTGACTGTTTCTCACTTTTGACCGACATTTTGATGCCTTATGACCTGGTTTTCCGCACTTAAAACACTTGAATCTATTGTCACCATTGGTATGTTTGTTTTCCGATTTACCCGACTTGTTATTCCAATTATTGCTCGGTTTTTGTACTATCATCGCCTTTTTGTATAGAATTCTGTCGATTACTCGATCGTGCGTCACTTTCCTCAATAATTTTTATCCGCAATGTTTCGGGACCCGGAAGTTCGTCACGTGATTCTATCGCGATACGGAAACTATCAAAACTCGCCGGTAGACTGTACAGTAACAGTATCGACAAAAGGTCGTCGTTTATGGGCACTCCCATGTCATTGAGTCGATCAACTGCATCGAAAAATCTTCGTAGATGATCACGAACGTCGTCGCCCTCGTTCATGCGTTGAAGCACTATTTGTTTCAGTAGATTAGCTTTTCTTGCGGGGCCTTTGGACTGGTACACACTTTCAAGTTTTTGCCAAAGTTCTCTCGACGTCGTGCAGTCTTTCACCTGTTTCAGTTCGGTGGGGGAGATTCCCAGAATAATGTCTGACATGGCTTTGCTATCTCCTAACTCCCACTCTGATAATTCGACCGCGTTCGCTTCGTTTACCTCGGGTTTTACTTTTATACCACTGACGTATTGCCACGCATCATTTTTTACCAGTAATGCTTTCATGTGGATTTTCCACGTGTCGAAATTATCTTTTGTGAGCATTTCAATGCGCGTTACAGCAGACGTCGCCATCTTTCCTTTGTTTTGTTTCGTCACCAAAAAATTTTAGAATTAGGTAACCTCACTTTCGCGCTTTTTAATATTTTCACTTCTTTATAACGAGCCTGGTCCCATAACCTGTTGATCAGAGGCTGCCGGATCGTGAAGTGAAAATAACAAACACGTTGACTTTAATTAAAGTCCTTTATTAATATTAATTACAACGAAAGTTATTAGAGAAAATTAACACATGCTTTTTGAGCTAAGATGGCTGAAGCGAATTCTGTGTGTATATAGATGGCAGCACTATATGGAAAGACGAAAGGGCGGCTCGATTTGAATTATACTTAACATTAATAGCTAAACATAGAATAAAATTTATAATAACAATACATAGGTATTGGATTGTGACAATATGCGAAAAACGCTTATTCAACATTTGATAAAACAATTTCATATTTAAGATAAATTACTATTACAGTCTCTCACAAAACTAAAGCCATAGGTATATGTATAAACTAATTTTTATAATTAAAACAATAGAAAATAATAAATTTAACAAAAACAGATACATTGGTTAGATAAAATATAAAATATTAAATAAAAAGGAAATTTTCTTAAAATATACGGAACATTGTACAATTAAATAAGGCCAAAAAATATCTATAAGGAGAAATTAATGTTTCAAAACTACTTTAAGATCATCGAATTAATGCTTCAAAAAACTACTTTAAGATGATTACATATTAAGTTTTAAGAACAAGATTTTTAAAAAATTTATTCATATTTACAAAGTATGATTTTAACAACGTAGAGACCTTTACTTTTAACAGAGTACTGTATAGATCACACATTAACATTACTATACATTTCACAAATTTATCGAAGACGTCATTCATAAGACGTCAAATAAAATCTCATACATCATATCCAACAAGCAAATAATGTGTTTTTAAAACAGATCGCCAATATTACTTTTAAAAATTATTAATAAATTTTTTTTATTAAGAAAACATAAGAATATATATATTTTTAGCTGAGTGCATAATATAATTGTAATATTAAATTTCGTCAGAGAATATATAGCATTAAAAAATATACAGAGTGATACATTTTTGTAAAATTTACGAGTATATATGGTGTACCATAATTGTAAATGGAATTTTTATAATTAGTTTGATTTCTTTTTAGGGATCGGTGTAAATCAAAAGATCGGTTTTTTTTTTAAAATTTTTTTTTATTAAGTATAGTTTTAAACAAAAATAGGTACACAATGATCACTTTTTTAACTTGTAAAATTTATAATTATATTAAAAAATTTATGTATATGCAAGAAAGTGCTCTGTGAAGGAATCAAAAATCACCAATTGGCCGACTTGTGTACTAAAATAGTAAAAAATTATTCAACAAACACCATTGAATTTATAGAGGCGGTTTGTAGACTTTTCAAGCGCAATTATAGACGAAATGTTGGAAATATTGAGATATCGGAATATTTCTGTTGTATGGAATTTACGGATCATTACATCAATCTTCTTCAATGTTCTAACGCAGAATTAAGAGAACTAAGTAAAGCGAAGCGTCGAGAGGAAATTATTAAACAACTCGTTGAAAACTCTGAAATACCAACAATTCTACGATAAACTAATGAGCGGCGTATTAATGTAAATGACGAATCTCCCCCTGCTGGTTTTGAACTCACAATCTACCAGATAAGAGCGGAGTTGCTAACCACTACACCAACTCGGGGTCGACAAACTAATTGATTTTCTACAATAAAATAACACGATAACGAATCATTGAAAAGTTGACCGGTGGATATTCGAATTGAATTTAAAACGTTGAAGGAGGTGCCGGAGAATATATCAGCATTCTGTCTTCTACTACATGACCGGGTGGTTCAATATAATCCATTGACGAATATTGTTACAAAATATGTATAAAAGCATCGCAATCCGACTATAAATCAGCCAGTTTCGCTCTAGACAACGCACAATGAAGACCGATACAGCAATTGTTGACTTCCAAGGATTTCCAAATTCAACAAATGGGAAATTCTACATAAAGGAATTGGCTGTGTTGAAATTCGATTCTTCCGAAGAAAATTGTGGTGAAGATTATACAGGGTGTAAAGTAAATAAGTTTCATAATTTGCAGGAGAGAAAGGTCTCAGTCTACTAATTAAGTATTGCTAGTTAAATTTTACCGATCAAGTTTCATTTCAGAAATTTTCGGTTGTCAAAAACGTGTTAAAAAATGGCCCCTAGAAAAAAAAACTTAATCAGGCTCTGATTACTTATCATTTTTTTCCTTTGCTTTTTTGAATGTAAATTTTTTTGTCAACAAAATATTTTTACCTGCTTGTTTACGGAATCTTTTGAAAATAGTTATACAGTAGTGTCCATAAAAATTTAAACATAATTTTTAATGAGACAATTTACGTCACATATCAAATAGATCGATTTCGTCAAATCTCATTAAATTATTTGGAAATTTAACAAAGTTCACTAGATATTTATTTTCTCCAATACCAATAATACGAGCCCTTACCGAAAAAAAAATTGACCACCCCAATTTTGAGAAAAACGATTTCAAAGTTTTGTAATTTTAACACGGGTTCTTATGGGAAAATTCTATTTTTTTAGAATAAAATGAAAACGTGTCAAAGGAATTTGATAAAAATTGAATGTTATTCAATACAAAGTTACAAACCATATTTAATAAGAAATAAAAATTATTGACCACGCCGATTTTGAAATATAATTTAAAAACATCATTTTACTACGTTTTTACAACGTTTCTTCAACAATTCTTTTAAATTGCTACAACATAAGCGCGCGGAAATACAAAAAAAAGTGGTATACAAATATAATAACTGAAGAATATCAATACATTATTTAATTTTTGATAAAGTTTTTTTGCTGAGATAAACTTTTGTACCTGACTATCTCAGAGCAAGTACGTCAAGTTGAAGTATTTATGAATTATGACACAACAATTAAATTTTAAAACATTTCTAAAATATACAATTGGTTTGTTATTCACGCACATACACACACTTTTAATTTTAATACTTTGATTTAAAGAAATTATAAATCGCTAATTTATTTTCACACAGTTATGCAACAGTTTAAAACAGCTTAGACCAGTACCTGTATTGTTAAAAAAATAAGGAAGAATGTACTGTTTTATTATTGATAAAATGATAATAAAATAATACGAATACGGAATACCAACCGGCAATCGGCAATCATACACATACAACTAAAAATACATATTCATACTTATGTATAAAATAAATAGGTTACTAGTGTTTCCAAAACACATAAATATATCCAGTTTGACAGGTCATAAATATATTATGTTTATGGCTTTTTAAAAAATAATTTTCAAAGATTAGGGTTCCGAAGAAATTTTGCAAATATAATACATGCTACAGATAGATATCTCAATTAACCGTCAGTAAAACAATTTCTTTCTTAATTTCTTATGGTACCTATCTTCCGTATTTAAAATTGGGCATAAACAATTTTAGTACACTCAGTAAGTGAAATTTTACGTCAAAGTATATTCTGATATTAGATAACATTTCCAAAAATTCAAATCAAAATTATTAAGAGAAATGCTGAAAAATTTTTTTCGTAAATTCCTTCAAAAATAATTATATGTATACTGTTTGCAGCATATCATTAGAAAAATCTTTTAAAATCAAGTTAAGGTTCTTTTAACAACTTTTTATACCTCGTTTCAGAAATATTGTATTTCAAAGTCCATGTGGTTTGTAAGGAATCCAATTACCACTTAATTGACCCTTAAGTAACACAAGTACAAATATATTTATTTATTTTCACAGTAAACCGTAAAAAAATATGCGATGCGATGTATTTTATCCCCAAAAATACAAAAACGCAAATAACTCAGCAATTCGGCTTAATGTGTGTTAAATACGCACTTGGCCAACTCCTTGATTATCAATGGTTGATGTGATGATATCATGATGGTCTGTGAATCCCCAAGTACATATGTATGTCTGCAATTGTTTATTTAAAAAAAAATGTTTTGACGATTTTGACACACTGGGAACCACAGAGGCTGTGAACTGAAAACGAATATTTATCAATTTGAATGAATCAATAGATAAGGTAAATGACCCAAAATCAGACAGTGTCTTAAAATCAAACTTTTATATTATTTTAAAGAATTTAAAAAAATTCTGCTTTTAAAACGTTCGTTTTGTATATCAGAGATATATCTATGAACATTAGGTAATACTACCTTTTGTATATTTCGATTTATTTTTAACAAATATTGTACTAAAATTAATGATCAATTAGTTATTTTGCGAAATATACAACAAAACAGTACTGATTTTTATATTAGCAGAAATTGGAAAAGTACATTATTAACTAATATGTACGTGTAATAAATAAAGCAATTTTTCAATAAATTATACTTAACCCTTAACCGGTAAGGTGAATTTTTATAATAATCACGGTAAAGTGATGTCTGAGAGACATCAACAGATTAACATACCGCGGGCTGGTAACATAGATAGCCAAAAACTGGAGACCACTCCCCTTACGCCAGCAGGGTAAAATTTGCCCTAAATCATAAAAGAATACACAAACGTTCAGTTAACAAAAAAGAATATTTTTGTATACGACTCACAGACATCACCTTACCGGTTAAAGGTTAAATGCATCTTTATCAATTTTTTTTTCTTTTTTATTTGAGCTAAAGCGTTTATAGTCAAAATTATGGACACTGTTGAATTTAAAAACACGAAAAAAAGTTCACAAAGGTATTGAATTTAGAGCTAAGTCTTATGGAAGATGTCGAAATTATGTGTCATTTCAGTAGTACAAAAATTCTTATTTTTTGTATTTTATCTTTCTATTTTTCTTAAGTGATAATTTATCTAAAGTAAAAATTTTGGTCTGGTTGTTGACAAAAGACTTTGAGCCTTTTAAATTATTCTAGGAAAATATTTTTTCCTAGAAACGAATTTTAAATTATTCTAGGAAAATATGTTTAGTTCTTCCTTAAAGTGTCGGAATTTGGGACATTTACCTTACTGTATATTTGCTTGCATACATAATTATGTATGTTTATAGTATCTTATTATTATTATTGGTACTCTTATTTTGATGTGTGTCGCAGGTACATAAATTATTATTTAAATGTGTTTTGTTTCAGCTTGTTGGTATAATAGAACAAATTTGGTAAAATAATTTTACAATAATGATAATTAATGCCGAAGTTTGGAATTCTCTGTTACAGTTTTCCGCTAAAGTTACTCACTTATGAATAAAAATTCACTTTTTAATCTGTGTTGTGTACCAACAATATTAATAACAATGTTTTATGACAGTTAAAGGAAAGTTTTTATTTTGGTTTGTTTAAAAATTCAAGTGTAATTTTTAATTAAATTAATACTTGTAATTAAAGTAATGCAACTAAATATTTGTAATTAAAGAAATGCAACAATACCACAGTTACGGTTCTTGCAATATTCATAACGTCCTGTGAAATAAAAACCCACAAAAATATTTCAAACATATTTTAACCAAAATTTATGAAAAACAGTGTTCGGTTTTTTTTTTACTATACAGTACCTAATCAATTCAAAAGTCGGCAGATGTTTACATATTGTCGTAAAATAAAAAAAAAAATTATTTTTATTTTTAAAAAATTTTTATTATACAGGGTGCGAATAATTTTAGTTTGGTCAGAGGCGTATTCAGAGAAATTCATATTAAACGATGAGCTGGCTGGGATGCGATTTTCTCAGATAGCGAATTCCGAAAAAATTTTTATGTCTTCGGCAATTTTACACCGAGATAAACCATCTCTCAAAAGGATGAAACTTATTTACTTTACACCCTGTATACTACAACATTATGTATTCAAATCACCAATACCGTTTTGCGGATTAAGTGAAAAAGATCAACGCACAGCTCGCTGGTTGCGGAAAAAGCATCATGGGTTCTCCTGGATGGATGGACATATTGAATACGAGGAACTACAGTACATTTTAATAAACAATCTACACGGAACTCGAATCATCTATACGAAAGGGGAAGAAAAAGTGCGCTATCTGAAACGACTACTACCGTCAGCGCCCATTATGAACTTTGAAGAAATAACAATTTGCCCAAAGTTGAGAATCATAACATCAACATACACTAGCCCTCGATGCGGTCATCATTCCGGAGCAACATGCGCCATGGAAAATGTCATATCCATATACAAATGTTATTGTAATAACATTTAAATATTTTATTGTAAAAAATATTTCTTTTAAAATAAATTTATTAAAATAAGAAAAAATTAAAAAAATTAAAAAAAAATTAAAAATAAAAAATGTGTTTTTATTTAATAAAAAAATAAAAATTAAAAATTAAAAATAAAAAAAAAATGTGTTTTTATTTAGAGGAAAACCTGTATAAACCTGTTTTCAGATAAAAATATACAATCATATGATAAAAATCATTTTTGCATATTAGAGAGAAATCTTCGCTATTTGATATCAGTTTATCTTTAGTGACGTCAGCTGACAATTTAAACCTGTTTTCAGATAAAAATATAAAATTATGAAAGCAAGGCCATCTTTTAATGGCTAGTTTAACTATCAAAAAAAGGTTTTCGATGCCATCTATTGACAATTTTTTCAAACTTACACACAGGAATCCAGACTAGCAACGCCATCTAGTAGCGAATTCACAGGCTCGAAGGTGGCTGCGCCATCTAGTAGGGAATTTACAGGGCTCGAATGTGGCTGCGCCATCTATTAGGGAATTCTTAGGTTAGAAAAAAATTTGTTAGGTTAGACCAAATTTCCTTAGGTTCTGTTAGGTTGGATCAAGTTCCGCTGGGTTCACTTAGGTTGGACAAAATTTCACTAGATGTCGTTAGGTTGGAGACCAAATTTTGCTCCACCCACCGCCGGAGGCTTCTAGAACCGCCTCGGTAGTTTTACCACCTGCCGAGGTCACTCAAAAAGTCGGCAGGTGGGAAGGTGGGCTTAGAACTGTCCAATCCTTACTACTCATTACATAAATGAATGACTTCAACCAAATGTATTCGCAATAATGAAGTACAAATACAATTATTATTGGTTCAAAATTATGAATAAAAAATTATTTTAAAAAATATTTTAACTTTATAATGAATAAATTTTGACTAATGGATTATTGAATATTCCATGTTATTTATAATGTAAGTAATATGAAATGTGTTATTGACATTTAAACTTTCAAATGATAAAAAAATTTTTTTTAAAAATTTGTTTTATCTCCAAAATTTAATTTAAAGCTGTAGATGATGTGTAATTTACTTTTTCCTTTTACATTAATAGTTTATTCTTTGTTTTTTGGTGAATACATTCTAAAATTAAATCTCTTAAATTTTTGACATATGTCATTTAGATGACAATTTTATATATATATATATATATATATATATATATATATATATATATATATATATATATATATATATATATATATATATATATAAACTAAAAAAGTTTTATACAAAATAAAAAATTTTTTATTTGACATATTGATATTCAATATTTTATGTGAAAAATTTTTTACAATTTGACTTTAATTTTATTACTATATGACATAGAATGTTTAGCTGGCTCCCTTTTATTTGGAGGTGACAAACATGTTACGGTTTTTCTAAATCTATTAAAAGTTTTTTATTAAACTATGTATTTTTGGGATAGATTAATAAACTTGCCGATGAAGCTTTATAACTAAAGCGAAATATTCAAGATATTACACGATGCGATGGTTGAATACAACTTTTTCAATAAAATTGTGGACCATTCAATCTGTTCTTGTTTTCTTCAATGTTTTCCTGCAATTGGCTGTTTTTTTCAACGGTGTTTTGAAGACTGAAGTTGACTTCGTTTTTAAAGGGTAAAATTGGTCTAAATTCTCGTATTAAAATTGAATATGCCGCCCTTAAAGTTCATCAAGAATTAAAACCTTTTTTTAAGGCCCCGATCTACCGGACCCTCATCATCAGTTTTGAAACCACCAAAATGACAAATCGCTTGTGGACTTTCAATTACATTTCGCTTGTAGACATTCAATACCGAAGATGAAAGGAAAAATTCGACTTCCGTGATGAGGTTCCGCTGCTCACGGCGTTTTTTTTTTTTTTTTGTTTAATTTTATTTAAATTGGACGTGGAGTTATTAATTCTCTAAAATTACAAAATTTAAACAGTGTGTTTTATTTTGAGTAAAATCAGTGTATAGATAATGTGGATATAAACTAAATTTTTAATTACTTGAGAAAAAGAGATTGTGTTAAAATGCAAAAATAAGTGGAGCTCCACTTCTATACAAATTACTAAAATTGGCATATTTTTGAAATTATAAACAATTCAATGTATTGATTTTTTGAAAAAGATTATTAGTGAAAATTTGTCTTTAGTACTAATTGTTTTGACAATTTTTAATTGTTTGTATTTGTATGCTAATCGTTTTTAACGTTTGCTGTTAATAGACTCGAATTCAAGATAATGTAATTCTTACCTTCGCGCCATAATGATGAATGTGGCTTTTTTTTTTCTTGCAAATATTTTAAAATGTTTCGTGTTAATCTGAAATTTAAAAAAATTCTATTATTATAATATTCAATAGATAGTCTCTATGTAAAGGGAAATGTTATACATTATTCCAAAAAAACTAATAATAATAGTAACATTTCATTTTTTTTTTAAATTTTGTATATATTTGAATAAAAATTACAATTTCAGTTATTGTTAAAATTAAGATAATAATGTATTCTTAATTGAAGAAAAATTAAGAATATGTAGATATTTTGGAAGAACATTATTTTCTGTGTAAGATGTCAAGTATAGATTGCTTTATTACTGTTGAATATTATTAACCTTATTGAATATACAAAATAGTTTTCAAATATTCAACAATAATTTAATAGATGCATTTATTTAGAAACACTAACATAGCTTGTACAAATTTTAACGTTTTTATTTGTACCTATACTGTAATTGGTTAATATGATTGCAAATTATTTATTTGAATTTCTAAGAATTATAATTATAGCTTTAACTATGTAATAGATTAATAAAATTGAGAATTTTTATAAAAAAATACTATAATATTAGATCTGTTTTACTGTTACTACTTACTTTTTTTTTTTTAATAAAAATGTTAAATTGGAATTTTTTTAATTTTATATTTTTAAATTTCCATTAGTAAAAAATTATAAAGTAAAATAATATTAATTAATAATAATTTTGCAAAACACTAACCTGTTCATGGGATAGATGAATACAATTTTTATGGAAGCAAAAGAAAAATATAAATTTTTTATCAAACATTGTATGTCTACCCACAAAACGTCACGTATGTACTATGTAGTATGTTTAACAAGATTGCAAAAACTTCGTTTTTTATGTATATGGTTCGTTCAGTTTCGTGTGGTTCGGTTGGTTTAATTTGGCGACTCAATCAAATGTACCTATTTACATAGAACACTAGAAGCCACAGAATTATCAGAAGGTTTATGTCTCTCGTATGGCTTCACATTTTAAAAGTGTAATAAAAAAAAAAATTGACCTTTTCCGAGACCGTAATAAATTTTATGACTTATTTTGGTAAAAATATTTTATCCTTTTAAATTTTTCAGTATTTTTAAATTGTGTTAAAAAAAAAAGTTTAAGTTCTATATGGGTTTATATGTAACTTAACTAAAAATTAATATCTTATAATATTATAAATGTGAAAGTTTGGATGTTTAGATGTTTGGATATTTGTTCTCAATCACACAGAAACGGTTGGACCGATTTTGATAAAATTTTATATACACACTCCTTATATTCTAAATTTACACATGGGCTAAATTTTATCCCCGTTGCAAGTTCTTGTGGGATACAACAACAATTATTCAAACACACCCCAAAAAAAACTCAATTCGATGAAATTTCGTACACTGGCATTATTTATCCTGAGTTAACAAATAGGATAATCTTATCCCGACTAAAAGTTCCTGTGGGATGACTGAACCGAATTCGATTAAATATAATATAGAGACACTATTTACTATGAACACATGTAGCTAATTTTAATAACACGTAGAATAATCTTATCCCGATTGAATGTTCCCAGGGGATGCAAAAGAAATTCCAAAATCCTGTCCAAATAATTAAACCGAATTTGATAAAATTTGGTACACAGACATGATTAATCCTGAGTTAACGCATAGGTTAATCTTATCCTGATTAAAGGTTCCTGTAGGATGACTGAATTGAATTTGATAAAATTTAATATACAAACGTTATTTACTATGAACACATATAGTAATAACTTTGAAATAGTTTTAGTTGGGATAGTTTAATCCCTATTGAAGGTTTCCCGAGGAAGAAGGGGAGACACAAAGGGGGGGGGAGGTTAATTCAATTTAGGAAGGACTTAGTTATATTATAAAAATGTGTTAAAATGGTTATGGAAATTCATAGCGAATGCAATAGCAATAATAATACATAGGATAGTTTTATCCCGATTGAAGGTTCTCAGTGGAAACAAAATCAACTGCTAAATCACATCCAACTAACTAAATCGAAGCCGATGAAATTTAGTACACACAGAGACACTATTTGCCCTGATCTAACACATGGTGTAATCTTATCCCGATTAAATGTTCCTGTGGGATACAATATTATTTAATTATAATAACAGCAAAAAATCACAGATGCTTGAAATGTTTACTAAATTGCTTACTTTGACTACTAGAACTTGTTGAAAATTTCAAGATGCAAACTAGATTATGAGCTTTTAAAAGTGTAGTTGGTTACAAATGCATACATGCATACAATTTATTCATTATTTTATATACCTAAAATAATTTTCGAAAATAATTTTTGAAAATTTGAAAAACTTGTAGTACGATTTTAAACCATTTTTGAACAATTTACATAGCCATATTTTCAAAACGGGGGTGGGGCAGAATTTAATTAATAATATTTGATATTTTCGTAACTATATAGTTAATTAAATTCCCAAAGAATGAATGTAGTAATTATTTACTGTCCTAAAACTGGATTAAAATTGGATTTTTCCGCTATATTCAAATTCTCAGAGAAATATTACCTAAAACTATACATATAAGTATACTTAGTTTTTAGGGATTTTGCAATTGCCTGTAATAATTACCTACAGTGTGGACTTGAAAATTTCGGAAGTAAAAAAAACATATGAATTGCATCCCGCGGTCACAGGGTACATTTGTCCTCACTGAAGGTCCCTAGTTTGCATTTTGAAATTCCGAACTTTAATGCAAGCAATATCAAGGATCTCTGATTTTTTGCTGTTATTAATTAACTGATATTGAATTCACACAGGAACATTTAACCGGAATAAGATTACACCATGTGTTAACTCAGAGTAAATAGTGTCTCTCTGTGTACGAAATTTAGTTGGATGTGAAAATTTATATTATAAAAATAAAATTAAATAAAAATGAAAACTATATTTATAATTGAATATTTTGGAATCGTATTAATTGTGTCTTCAAGAAAAATACAGAAGAACATAAGAATCGTTCCAGTATGATATGCGTAGCTACGTCATTTTGAAGACCTCTGGTGCATCCAAAATGTATGTATGTAATAATTATTTATTATTATTTAAATAAAGATATTCAATTCTATGTAGGGATATTAAAAAAAATGTTTTAATATTATTAGAAAAATATTCATTAATCAACAAGCTTAGAAGTAATGAAATTAACATAAATAGTTAAACCGTTAGGGTGACGTATTTCATACGTACGTCAGTGGTTAAGGGCTAAGAAACTACTAATTAACTATATAATTAAGAAAATATCAAATATAATTAATTAAATTCTGGTAAAAAGTAAATGGCTTAAAATCGCACTAAATTTTCAAAAATTATTTTGGAAATTGTTTTAGGTATATACAATAAGAATAAATTGTCTACATATATGTATTTGTACTCGTAACATAATATGTGTTGTAACCACATCCATAAAAGCAATAAAATATTGACCACGGGATGCTATTCATGTGTTTCCCTTTTTAGTTTTTGTGTTGTGTTGCAATTTTAGGGTCGGGTCGATCTTTTTCAACCGCGGGATGTAAATCATGATCAGCCGATAAAATAAAGTTCATAATCTAATTGGCATTTTGAAATTCCCAACTTTAATGCAAGCAATATCAAGGACCTATGATTTTTTGCTTCGTTACATATAAATCCATATAGAACTTAAACTTTTTTTTAACACAATTTAAAAATACTGAAAAATTTAAAAGGATAAAATATTTTTACCAAAATAAGTCATAAAATTTATTACGGTCTGGAAAAAGGTCAATTTTTTTTTTATTACACTTTTAAAATGTGAAGCCATACGAGAGACAGAAGCCACAAAAAAACCCTCTATTTCCCACAAATATGTTGTGTAGGTCAGGAGTGGCCAACCCGCGGCCCGCGGGCCGCATATGGCCCGCCTTGAACTTTTTTTGGGCCGCAAGATTCATCACACTTATACAAAATATATTTATTTTATAATGACCAAGGTAGTGAAAACCAATGTATTAAAAAAATACATAATATATGGGAACACATAATTTTATATGCGGCCCGTAGAGTTATGATGTGCTTCCAAAGTGGCTCGCAAGATCATTTGGGTTGGCCACCCCTGGTGTAGGTGCATACTGTTTGTAGTGGTGTTGGTTTGATGTTTGCAACTGTGTTAGTCGTCACACACACAACTACATAACACGCAGATGCGGATTGCGGACAGAGCAACGTGCAGTTCTAAGCAACAATGGTCTAATAATACATTACAATGCATTATACCAGTGGTTCCCAAAGTGGTCCCTACGGACCCCCAGGGGTCTCCGGAATCATTCAGGGGGTCCGTGGAAAATTAAAATTGATTTGGGGGTCCCTGAACAACGTCAGGGGGTCCATGCAAGGTTTAATATAAGATGAAAACATTATGACAAATTTTTATTAATATGGAAGCTAAATAACAATGAACAAATTATTAGCGATTTTTATATCCTAAGTGAAGTATAAAAGAAAAGTTATACTCTTGTTTAAGCTGATTAAAAAAATTATATATCACATTTATCAATACAGTAAGCCCTTAACATTCATTAATGATTTTTTTTTTATTAAAAACCGAAGAAGGCATTGTAAGTTTTTCTAACACAGATGTGTTTCTAAAAAATATACATATTATTAATGATCAGAGATGAGGTCTATTTAAGATACAAGTATTTGAAATACAAATACAAGATACAAAATACGTATTTTCATCTTGTATCTTTGTATCTTGTAATGTATCATTATGGGTTATTGTACAGAAGCTGTTGATTACTTTTGTCTTCCGATTTGGTAAAACGTGGATTCAGTGCCGTTATAAGCCTCATCACAAAAAAACCGACCAGAAATTAGTACTCGTGGGGATCTGCTGTTGCTACTCACAAACATTGAGCCGGACGTAAATAATACACTCATAACATCCCATCAGGTTTATCCAAGTCATTTTTTTTTTTTGTATTTTGAAAAAAATTATAATTTCCATAAATACTTCTTCAACAAAATGTTTTATTTATATTTTATTTTTACGCCACCATTTACCATTCAAAACATCCAAGTTAAATTTGTGTTTTTTTTTTTTTTATTATGCATTTATATAATTTTTCACCCAGGGTCCCTGAGCAAGTTTTGACTATGAAAAGAGGTCCGTGAGCAAGTTTTGACTATGAAAAGGGGTCCGTGGGTCAAAAGAGTTTGGGAACCACTGCATTATACGTACGGTGATCGACACCGACCAACTAAATGCTTTAAGCGGTATCGGCCATACTCAGACACACTGCTATCCACAATTTTTTACACATACGCTTAGGGCTTGCTAGAAGCAAACTAAAATAAAAAAAGTGTAGATCGCTTGGAGTCATTCCTTGGTCTGTCATAGGTTAGGTGATTCAGTCATGTGCACCAGTTGCAGCGGTGCAAACATCGCGAATATTGACTGTTGGTCATTGTTTATCAACCACTTGCAACAATGTAATACATGCGTATGTACACTTCTACGAGATACATACGTACTGTTGTCGAGTGTGTATGTATTCACTCCCACCTTGCACCTAGCTCTACATACATACTGAATATCACACATACTAACATCCACAATACTACACATATCAACACAAACTCTAAATGTATATAACCATAGAAAGTGGGGATGCTCCCTCCCATTTTTGTGACGTAAAATTCTGGCGACAGCTGGAATACTAACTATCATATAGTAGTTTAGCCTCTTGTTCAAATACATAGAAAATAGTTTTTTTTTTTTATTACTATATTATATATATTCAAATTATTCAAATGCTTTGTAACGTGATTATACAAACCAGAGAGTTGATTCAAGTAAATTAATATGCCTTAAATGTTACTAATGGTTTTTTAAACTCTAAACAATCAATAAATTTGAAATGGTAGTTGAAATATTTAGCGCATATTATTATATTAACTTTTTTTTTTTAAATTAAAGTAATTTAGTTTGTAACGATGCAACAAATTTGAAATTTCCCGCCTTGTTGTTTACTGACAAATATTATGTTTATTTCTTAGTTTAAAAGTTAGTTATTTTGTAATGTTATCAGTGCTAATAAGGAATATTATTTGTGAAATTATATATGTTTCAAATTCCTATCGTAGTTGTGAAACATATATTATAAATATTTGAAAATTATTATATATTTGGATAATTAAATACTAAATGTTGGTTGTACTGGTATTTCATTTTGACAATATGGTCCTACTTATTTATTTTATAATTAAGAATAAATAATTTAAAGTTTGTTGAAGAATTGATCAATTTATCGTATATAGAATCTTTAGTATGTGTACATATTTTCGTTGTTTCAAACTTTGAGGACATTTATCAGAAAAAGTTGTATTTATTTACTTAAAAATGAAAAAATATATAAACTTATAAATAATTGTAATTGGTAATAATTAACAAAAATAATTTTTATTTTAAACATTAGGTACATAAAAATTTTTTAATTGTAATAACTATTATTAAATTAGTATATTTTCATTTGAATTGTATTATACAACAACAAACTTTGTCTGAATTGAATTGGAATTCTAGGGACATCTAGTGAGCAAAAAAAACAAAACAATATTAATTATTATATCAAATTTATTTAAAATTGCATTCAAATTTCGAATGTTTTCATGCTATAACAAATAAAAAAACAATCTAGTTGTATCTAGTGTAATAAAATTTATTATTGAAAAAATTATTATAAAATTTTTAATATTTAAATTAAATTCTGTGGTTACACTTATGCTGCCGTATCTATCAAAGACAAGGAGAGATTTATATAAGAAAAGAGAAAAAAAATGTTCAAAACATATGAACCGCGAAGTGTCAAATAAAATGATGGAATAATTGATTTTCATAATTTTTGTGCAAAAATAATGTATTTTTATTAAATTTTTCTACTTTGGGATATTGTTTACGTAACTTGTGTGTTAAAAATTGTTTATATTGCATAAAGGTTAGTATATTTAACATTAAAATACGTATTTTACCAAAATCTTACACCGTACACAAATACAATATATCCAAATTTCATGACAACTTAAATACAAATTTAACGATCGATATCTCGAAAACTAAGGCGAATTTCAAAATTTTTTACTCTTTATTTTTTGCTTAGAATGCCAAAATCTATCAGATCCGCTTGTCAAATTTTGTCGCCTCGGATATCGTACTCGTGCCAAAAAATGTCTCAAAATTTAAGTCTAACAAAGCATTACGTAGAAACATAAATTGATAATTAACCAAATTTATTTTTTCTGTAATCTCCTGACTTTTCTGAACATTTTGATGAAAAAATTATTCCTTTACGTTAAATATTATAGACGTTATGGATTTTTAATATAATAAAATCACCGATAATGATAGCCACGGAAACACCATTTTAACCCTATTTTGCTAAATTTCAAAAATTCATAACTTGAAACCTATTAGAGATAATTTTTTTAAACATTGTACAAATTATTTGGATGGTTAAATAAACAAATAAAAAAATTTTCAGCTATATCTGAGGTTATGGGTGACATTTTATTTTTTTATTGGATGATTTGAAATATAATGACCCAATAATGTTAAATTTTTTTATTATTTTCGATAAATTTTATTTTACAGCTCTTCAGCTACAAAGAAAACTGAAAAGCTTCCGAGATTCTTATAACCGGAAATTGAGAATAAATCAACAACAAAGAGGTGGTTCTGGGGTATCCAAACGTTGGCAATATATAATTATATATTTTTATAATCTCTCATTTTTGAAACCGCTCACTGAACGGAGAGCAACTGAAAGTTTATTATAAATGAATCGCAACAGGGAGATGAACATGAAAATATTACAGATGTCGACGAAGCTGAACTAGTAATTCGTGGGAAAAAAGAAAAGCTTTTAATCACGAAAGTGAATTAATGAATAAACTATCTGATCGATCGTCAGATCGTCTGAACAATTCTACTACAGAAAGTGCAGAATTCGACAGCGACAAACATGTTTTATTATCACTGTACGATCGGTTTTAGGCCATGGACAGTAGTGTCAAATTAGAGGCTCAAAATTTTAAACGTTATAAAAAAATACAGTCGACCTTATTTGCCACATCATCTACAGGAGCAAATAAGAAGCAGACCCTCCGATTCTGACACATCGAGTTAGGAAACTGATGATGATCATAGTTTAATTAATATTTATAATTAGATATTTTTTTATATCTTTTAATTAATTTTAAATAATAAATTAACATTTTATTTTTAATCAATAATTTTAATATTTTTGAACTGATAATATTTTATTTCTTAATGTATAATTTTAATATTTCATTTTTTACTTTATAAATTTAATATTTTATCTTTTAACTTATACTTTTAAAATTTTATTTTTTAATTTTGATTTTAGTAGTCTATTTTGTAATATTATAATTTTAATATTTTAATGTTATTATCATTGTTCTGCTTTGATTAATCGATAAATATAATTTTATTAAAAACATATGTACATATAATTTTACAAAAATTTGTTTAACTTGCTTAACTTCAATTGTTTTAATTATTAAATTAACATTTTATTTTTAATCAATAATTTTAATATTTTTGAACTGATAATATTTTATTTCTTAATGTATAATTTTAATATTTCATTTTTTATTTTATAATTTTAACATTTTATATTTTACTCCATTTCCTATTTAATATTTAATATTTTAGCTTTTAATATTCTATTTTTTAATTTTGATTTTAGTAGTTTATTTTGTAATATTATAATTTTAATATTTTAATGTTATTATCATTGTTCTGTTTTGATTAACCGATAAATATTATTTTTTTGAAAAATATATGTACATAAAATTTTAAAAAATGTTTGTTTAAATTTCTTAACCCCCATGATTGTATAATTCTAATATTTTATTTTTTGACTTATAAATTTAATATTTTATATTTTACTCCATTTCCTATTTAATGTTTAGTATTTTAACTTTTAATATTTTATTTTTTAATTTTGATTTTAGTAGTCTATTTTGTAATATTACAATTTTAATATTTTAATGTTATTATCATTGTTCTGTTTTGATTAATCGATAAATATTATTTTTTTAAAATTATATGTACATAAAATTTTTTGTTTAAATTGCTTAACCCCCATTGTTTTAACTTATAAACTAATAATTTTAACATTTTTTAACTGATAGTATTTTATTTCTTAATGTATATTTTACTCCATTTCTTATTTAATATTTTAACTTTTAATATTTTATTTAATTTTGATTTTAGTAGTCTATTTTATAATATTATAATCTTAATATTTTAATGTTATTATTATTGTTCTGTTTTGATTTATCGATAAATATTTTTTTTTAAAAATGTATGTACATAAAATTTTACAAAAATTTGTTTAAATTGCTTAACCCCCAGCCGTGTCACTATAGATACAAATTATCCAGTTAATATTTTTAAATAATTTATACCACTTTATGACTTGATAGTTAAGTAACCGCTTACAAAATCTTATTACTTTTGAAGTTTACAAAACCATAAAAAATTAAAATGTAGTATATTCTAGGTCTACGAAAAAGGTCAGAACTATTTAAACATTATCTTATTGTTAGCTAAATATTAACAAAAAATTAGAAACCGATATACGAGTGTATATATATATATATATATATATATATATATATATATATATATATATATATATATATATATATATATATATATATATATACTTGATCTAGAATTTTATTAATTTTTAATTACGAAAAAAATAAATTAATTTTGCTTTGAGTTACTTAATGCGAATAAATTTAGTACACCTGGTAATTATTGTAATTTTTTCATTACGTAAACTTCAAGCATTAATGAATTAATTTTGGGAATCATAAATAGTACCGTTTAATTTTGTTTGAAATTCATTTTTTTTTTTATTGTGGTTAATTTGTACTGAACAGTAACGCTTGCACGTTTTTATAAATTTTCTCGATTTTGGTTATTCGAGTAATAGTTGGATCTAAGTAACCACATGGGAATCACTAACCTTTCGTGTTATTAAAGGCTGATTCAAACTTGTCAAAATCCTGTGGCTGATCGTTGCATTCCATTTCGTCGGCTCTGCTTTTGCTCTGAAATATCGTATAGCTATTTCTGAAGTGTTCCTGCACTTTGTAAATGGATGGCTGTTAGTACGCTTATCAGAAAAGTTTAAATTTTCACCCGCTATTTCTTCGATCAGGGCTTCGTTTAGAAGCCCTCTATTAGTACTTTACCACAAAATAAAATCAATTACGTAAAGGTAAAGAAAACTTAAATAAGTTATCTGAAAAATAAAAATATTTAGGTATTTGCAAATTAAAAAATTCAAAATTTTCTTCCGACAAAGGTATTCACATTGCAGTTTTGAATAGTACCAAACTGTCAGAATTATGCGCAAAGAATTTTTAGTATGCGCCGAGCGGTCTTAATAATTAGTAAATACGTTTTGGGCACAATCTTGACAGTTTGGTACTATCCAAAACTGCTGCCTATATGTACACATATATATATATATATATATATATATATATATATATATATATATATATATATATATATATATATATATATATATATATATAGTATAACATATCCACAAATGAACAAAATTTAAATCTAAGAGTAGAAAAACTTTCCTTGTAAGTAAAAAACCGTAAAACTTATTCGACGTAATTCATGTTGGCGAATTTTTTTTACCCCAATTTAGTTTTATAAACCTCTTTTGGGGCTAACAAATTATTAGCCAACTTAATACGATGGAAATTATGGAATTTCTAAGGATTAAAATGTTTAGTACAAGATTTTCGTTAAATAATAACATTTTATTTTAATTTACTAATATAAATTAAATAAAATTACAATAATCATAAAATAATTACAAAATAGTTGCTAACAATTGTTAAACGGGAACTTTGCACTGAATACAAGTCTCCATATTATCATTGAACTCTTCCACCTGGAGGGTTATTTCAAAGAAATCATATTTTTCATGTATTAAACATATCGCTAATTGTAATATTTGTTGCGCACTTAAACCAGGACCTAAAACATACAAATAAAACAAGAAATTTATCAATTATTCCTTATAAGATTTTTTAATCATAAAGTGGACGCATTTGTATTTTAATGATATCAGAAGGAAATTAATTTTTCACTATGTATACTTTTATCTGAATAAATTCTCAAAAATAAAGTTAAAAATGTCCTAAACAAATCCTTATTGTTAGGGCGTTTGATTAGGTATTCCTTTTTAAATAAAACAGTTAATAATGCTAGGTTTTGGATATTCAACAGCTTTGTAACTTGTTATTCAAAAATATTCTCATAACATTTGGTTATCCTTCATATTGACTGCGAACTGTACATACTTTTGCATGTATTAAAACATAATTCAGTTTATCGATTCGAATAGAAACATATATGTTAATAATTCCATAATAACAAAAAATTCTGTACCTGAGAAGCATAAAACTGTAAGTTTTATGCTTTTCAGGCAGAGTTACAGTGTTATGCTTCGCAGGTACAGAATTATTATCGATTTGCGAGATGTATGTCCTATGAGGGAAATAATTTAGATAAATAAAGATAATCCAGCTCACAAGCTGGTTCAACATGTTAATCAAAGTATGTGAGAGTAGAAAAAAAAATCTAGAAAAATTTTAGACATTAAGTAAATTTTTTTAATAAAAATCTTTTTGTTTTTAATTTCTAAATTTTTTGTTTTGTTTTTAAATTTTTTTTTTTAATTTGTTTAGTTTATACAGAAAAAAAATTCTAAAGATTAAAAATCTTTCATCAAATTTGTTCTGCATAAGAAATTGATCCGTTAAATTGTAAATAAAACAAAATTCGTTTTATTAAACATTAATTTTAGCACAGACAGAGAAATGAGTTAAGTCCATTACCTACTGATTTTTGTATTATTGTATAATAAGGACCAATGTAGCCCATCTCATATATTGCCAAAAAACAAAAGTTAATTCTGCTCCTAACGTAATTTTTTGGGCACTTGTTTTAAGTGAACCATTAAAAAAAAGATTTATGATAATATGTAACGTAAAAGCCCTTATACCGGAATGCGATCATATGTCCGAACAGTTTTGACATTTATATATTAATCGAGGTATTTCTGAAAGAAGCTCTGATAACAAAAATTATTATTAATAGAATGATTATTATTCAATTTAAATTCACCTCGCATTTAATGTTTACATACTTAATTAAAGAAATATATATATATATATATATATATATATATATATATATATATATATATATATATATATATATATATTAAACAATTTTTGTTGAATACAATATTTTGATCCGTTATTTACGTCTGTTACTTGAACCATTCTACGTTTTCTACTTCGACGCCTAGATGTCTATGTGTCATATATGTCATATTACTCATATTACACGTCTGTTTGTATATCGGTTCCCAACTTCTAGTGTCATTGATATGGATGTCGACATCTCTGTTTGGCTATGGATGTCGACATTTTGTAAAAGAAAACCATTAATAAATAAAAAATTTTGGGTTGTATTTTTTTTTAAATACACACTGGATAAAAAAAAATTTCTCTCATGCTTATTAAGAAAAAAAATGGATGTTTAATTTATTTGTCAATTTTTATAAGCCAGTGTAGTTACACACCTACAAATAGTGTTCCGGTATAGGGGCTTTTACGTTATGCATAAAATTATGAATTTAGACTTGGTGTTTTTTGTAAATAATAAACAAATACTTTACTTTGCAAAATACCACGTTTATTTTTGAAACTGTGACAATATGGAATACCATAAAGTAACGCTCAAATCTATTAATATTGGTGTTTTTTGCTAAATAGAAAGTGTAAAACATCTGTTTATAATTTCGTTGTTTTCACATTTGGTATTTTTTTTAAAAAGCCGTAAGCGAAGGTTCTTGATTTTTTTAAAAAACATTGATTTATTTAATAATGAAAATTAATAAAGGGCAAAAGTTTATGATTTTTTGAAAATTTTCAATCGTTTCAATAAGTATTTAGAATAGGTCCATTAATAGCAAGAAATAAGGACGTAGATGGAATACCTTTTCAGTAGTTGCAAACCAGATGGTCTAGATACACCAGAGAACAGGGAATTACCTTTCTTAAGAACAATAATTTAAGGCGTTACGTCATTTTGAAATGTCATAAGAGAAGGTTTTATTTGAAAATTTTTTCTCTCTAACGACTAACACAATCAATATAAGTCTTTTTGCAGTTTATTTATTATGCGTGTTCTGGGGTACACGAAAAATTTTTTTTCACAATTGACAAAACATAATGGCGGTGTAAGCACAGGTCGAACACAGACGGTTTTTTTTTCGAAGAAATTTATGGTGGGCAGTCTAGAAATTTTTAAAAAGCAGCCAGAAAATAAAATTTTTTCATCATTTATATTAGTTTTATTAAAGCGGTACACAAGATTATACAAAAATATTGACTTGGCACCAGTTTGAAAAAAAATTTTGAGAATCAGCGAAAAAATTTACCTTAATTTGGTTATAAAAAAATATATTTGTTGATCAATTTAAAAAATCTTGTGTGCCGCCCTAGATAATCTACCTGCGGGTCAAATTTTAAGTAAGTCTGATAAAAATTGCTGGAGTTATCTTTCCCACCATTTTAGAGAACGTTGTTCTGAGAAGACCCCGTGTAAAGTTTCAAAAGGTGTTTACCGTTTTGTGTGTTTATACCCTATTATTTTGAGTTATTTATGGAAATATAAAATAAAATAAATAGAATAAAGCAATGAAAAAAAATTATTGACCAAGCTAGGAGTTCCTCCAATGTTCTGCGGAACGGAGCGGAGCTTTTAAACGTTTTCAACTGTTCAAAGTCGTTTCATAATATATATATATATATATATATATATATATATATATATATATATATAGATATAGATAGGTAGATAGATAGACATTTATTTATTTGCAATAGATCTTATACAGATTTTTGCATTCGTCATAACAAAAATTTAAACATTAAAAGTTTCTAAAAATTAAAAAATTCTTCTAAGCTATAAAACGATTTATTAATTAAAAACTTAATTAACTGATTTTTAAAAGAACGATCGGAACAATTTCTAATAGTTTCTGGAATTTTATTAAATATTTTTAAACCAAAAGTGAGTGGTGATTTATCCGTGGCAGCTAGCTTACATGAAGGAGGTAATATATAATCCTTATTACGTGTATTGTATGAGTGTCGATCTGTATTTGATACAATTTCTGGTAATTTTTTTTTATATATAAAGCTGTGCATAGAATATAAATACACGGTAGCGTTAAAAGTTCTAAATTAGTGAAATGATTTCTAAGCGATTCGAAAGTACTTACTCCTAGCATACACCTTAATATCATTTTCTGTTTAAGGAAAACTTTTTTAGATGATGGAGAATTTCCCCAGCAAATAATAGCGTATTTTAAAATTGAATACACATACGAATAGTATACTGCTTTTAATAATGGCAGGTGATTACAAGTTAAACGAAGGTGTCGAATCGCATAGGCTAATTTTGAAAGTTTACTGCACAGTAAATTACAGTGTGTTTCCCAACTTAAATTTCGATCAATATGGACGCCAAGCAGCTTTACAGAACCAACTACATTAATAACATTATTATCTAATGTATATATATATATATATATATATATATATATATATATATATATATATATATATATATATATATATATATATACAGGGTGTCAGAGAAATAAGTGAGGTTCTTTTGAGGGGTGACTCATAACACCCTGTAGACACTAAAACCGCAGGAATTTTTTCGGAATTAATAGTCGAATTATTTCTCTGACACCCTATATATATATATATATATATATATATATATATATATATATATATATATATATATATATATATATATATATTGCCACGCCATCTTTGGATGACCGTTGCAAAATACGTACACAAATCGATTAATCAAACCAATTAATCAATGTGTGAACTAATTGACATCTAGTGAAATAACAAAAAAGCACAAACAAGTAGTTATCAACTAGAAATGACCTCAATAATATGTTACGCTTAAATTTTGTTATTAAATTGGCCACTCGTGGCGCTGTATGGAAATTAATCGAATATACTAGAACATTCAAAAAATTTGCTTATGTTTCCATTATGGAACATAAATTACTTTTAGTACGGAATTCGTAATGAACACATGTAAGTTTTCTTTTCGTTCTTAAATTTATTTTTTTGGGCTTGCATAATAGTTGTTAAGCATGTAGTTTATTCAAATTCATTATTTTAAATTTTAAAACATGTATTTTGTAATTTAAAAATTATTTAGACGTTCCTTTCTTTACTTAAAATTTATTTTGTTCCGTACTGTAAAATTTTTGCGATTATGTAAATTGTAACTTTTTCACTTGATAATATTATGTAAGTTGTAACCTTTTCACTTGATAATATTGTAATTTTTTTTTACTTAATAGTATTGTAATTCTATTCATTCAATATTTTCCGAAATTCGGCTCCACCCATTTAAGTAATTTTTTTATCGATAATCATTGTCCTGCTTCAAGGTCATGTGCTTGTAATGTATCATCTATTTTGTTAAGTCGATAAGTACGTTGTGATGTTTTCATGTCGATTTTTCATGCAATTGTCTTACGCGTCATGTCAGTCTGTCATTTCGAATTTCATTTAGCATCATTATTTCTTCCTTTAGTTTAGTGTATCATAGTTTCAGGTCAGTGTAACTTAACATCTTTATTCGAGATAATGGCGAAAAGGATTCCAGACTAAAAAAATTATATTTACAGTTAAAGAATTGCTTTTAAATATTTCTTTAATGCTTAAAAAGGTATCAATATTTATCTGGATTATATGTATAGTCGACCAAGTGGTCGCAAAACGACATTTCATATTACATAACCTAATATTATTACAGATAATGGCGAAAATGACTCCTGGCTGGAAGAATTCCATTTACAATTGAATAATTGCTTTAAACATTTCTCTAATGCTTAAAAAAGTGTCGATGTTTATCTGAATTATATGGTCGGCCAAGTGGTCGGAAAACGACATTTCAAATATTACACGATCTAATGTTATTCCAGTTAATGGCGGAAATGATTTTAGCCTACAAGAAATCAATTCAGAGTTAAAGAATTGCTTTTAAACCTTTCTTTAATGTTTAAAAAAGTGTTTATATATAAGGCGGATAATCCCACTTTAAGGCTCTAACGTTTTTTTTTTGCCGATCCCCTCCCACCCTTACAAGATATAGAGCACACAAAAAATATAAAACAGATTAAATAAAACTAAATAATTTGAAAAACTAAAACGAATCTCAAATACTGATTCAAATATTAATAGATTTGAGCGTTACTTTATGGTATTCCATATTTGTAAATAATAGACAAATATTTTACTTCGCAAAAATACCACTTTTATTTTGAAACTCTGACAATATTATTTCGAACTATCAGTTCATCAAACAACAAATATTACATTCGTTACATGCCTTATATACTAATTTTATCTACCTATAGTTATTAAGGGGAAGTGGTATGTGATGTGGAAGTGGAAGGGGTGGGAGTGGTAACAGAATCCAAAAATCAAGAAAAACAAGTTACCTTACATGTAACAAGAGGCAAACAAACACGTGGCAAAAGATTGAACTTGAAAATGACAAAAAGACAATATTACAGTGAATACAGTTTTAAACAGAAATTAAAATTTAAATAAGTTATAATATTGAAAATAAAGTGGAACTGTAAATATCGGTGTAATCAATTAAAAGATGATCGGAGCTATGTTTATTTATGCTATGCTATATCTATTGCTTCTAGAATTGTTAACTTCTGTCCTTTGCTTGCCTCGTATAACACTGTAATTTCCCGTTCTGGTGTGTGTCCGGTGTCTATTAAATGCCTCGCAAAAGCAGAGTCGAATTTCTTATTTCTAAGTATATGACCTGAAATGCACTGCTCTCCTGGTTTCAAAGTTTCTGCCAGTTTGTCATTTTCAAGTTCAATCTTTTGCCACGTGTTTGTTTGCCTCTTGTCACATATAATGTAATCTTGTTTCTCTTGATTTTTGGATTCTCCTCCTACTCCCACCCCTTCCACTTCCACATCACATACCACTTCCCCTTAATAAGTATAGGTAGATAAAATTAGTATATATAGTACAGTAACTGAAACAATTGGCTACCAATTTTTTCGGATGGGTTGGTATGGCTTGAAATTTGAACTGTAGTTGGGGAGTAGCTCAAGAAACAAAAGTTATATAATGCCGATGTGCGCTTTCACCCCTTCTGGGGGTTGGAAATTTTTTATGAAAAATAACTTCACCATTCAATAGAGGGACAAATTCTAAGCAAAAAATGTTCTATAAAAATTTTTTGTACAATCAATATTTTTTGAGATATTGGCGCCTAAATTTGGTCGTTTTTAGCCCACAAAATGCATGTTTTTGAGGGACTTTTTGCAAATATCTCAAAAACTACAAGTTTTACACAAAGAATGGTCATAAGCAAAAATAAAGATAATTAAGTAACAAAGAGATTGCATTTTTTTTATTTTTCTAGATAGAATAGAACCCGAATTATGACTTCTTGAAGTTGAAATCGATTTTGACGATAGCTAAAATCGAAACTTTCAATGTTATTTGGCGGAAAAATGAAAGGTTTTTCGAAAAAATTTCATATTACACTTTTTAAAGTACTTGAATAGACCTTTATTTTGAGCTGTGGTAAAAGCCATTAGTGTAAAAATTAACGGAGTTACATTCAAAACAAAATGGTTGTCTTGATTTTTCAGAAAAAAGAAATCGGTATTAAAATTAATTACTTGACGGCAAACATTGAAATTAAGCGTAATCCGTTGCAAGTTTACTTTATTCATATATAAACAATAGGTTCTGGAAGTTTGAACGGATTTAGAAGCTTAAATTTAAAAAAAATGATTGATTTACTCTTAAAAAAAATTTAATTTTTAAAAAAATCATATTTTTTTCAAAATATTTCAAAAACTAACAAATTTATGAAAAAAAATTATAGAAGGGAAATTGTAGAATTTTTCTTGCTGAAAAATTTACTTTTTCCTTGTTTTTGTACGTCCAAATTTGACTGAGTTATGATCGTTAGAAGCTCAAAACATAACAAGAAGATTACCTTTCCTAAGCTCTTTAAACTTACAAATCTGAAAATTGAAGGACTCAAAAAAATTGTAAATCATAAGACTTATAGTGCTTAAAATTCCCTGCAAAATAATTCTTTAAGCGAATTGATAACTTAAAAATTAAAAAAGTTATAATAAAAAAACCAATTGCATTTTTTCGGTAAAATTTTTGGAGCAGATAACTTACAATCATCTTTGTGTATTTTTTGTATTTTTTGTATTTTTTTAATAATTTAGTTAAAAAATACTAAAAATAAATTCAATAGAATGAAAAAAAAATTAATTATATCATCGTGTAATGTATAATTCATATGCTATTTTTCCATACATATAATCTTTATGCTATTTAAGGGGTAGGATTTTTTATAAGGGGTAATTTTTCTATAAGGGTTTTTGGGAGATTAAAATGTACATATTTAAATATAATGGTACATATGAAAACTTTTAAAAAGTTACAATTCATCATATTATGTATACCCGTATACAAGCCTTCAATAATCGTTTTTTCTTTATTTTATTATAAGGGGTGGTTTATTTTCTAAGGGTTGCATCTTTTTAATGAGTTATAAGTTTTCTAATGAACAATAAAAGAGATATAATACATTGTGAATGCACCAAAAGGTTATTTTAAGCTGCTAAAAACATTTTTTCCTACTTTTTCGGGAACAAAGTGGTAGATTTTAAGGATTTTTAGGGTAGAAAAGTAATTGCATTTCATAAATTATATTAAAAAACTTGAAAGGAATTTTATCCAACATATCTGAATATGAATTGAATCTTTAAAATACGAAAATCTGGACTTTTTGTGTTTTTTTTTTCATACAAGGGTAGTTTTTACCCCTAATTATCAAAAAGCACATATCGAGACAATATAACTTTTGAAGTGTAGGGTCAGATGAGCTGGTATACAAATTTTCAGGAAAATCTATTCAATCCGAAAAAATTGGGAGTTTTTATTTTCTCTTTCAGTGACTAAGGCATGTAACGAATGTAATATTTATTCTGTTTGAAAATAAACTGACGGTTCGAAACAATATTGTCACAGTTTCAAAATAAAAGTGGTATTTTTGCGAAGTAAAATATTTGTCTATTATTTATTGGTTTAAATATTCAAAACAGACACTTTGATCGGGACCTAGCCAGTCTCATTTATCTGTGCGATGATCCGATCGAGTAAAATTAATCGGCCAATAAAAAATGGCATAAGTAACTGGAGAGAGGGTTTTTCTAAATTAAAGTTAATTAAGACCTATCTTAAGTCGTCCATGACGCAATAAAGACTGGTAGGCTTGCTGAAAATATCAACTGAACAAGAGTTAGGGCAAACCATCGTACTTAATGAACTAGGTCTTATAAAGTAATATATATATATATATATATATATATATATATATATATATATATATATATATATATATATATATATATATGGTATGTGTATGGTATATGTAAAAAACTTATGTATTAAAAACTGAAGATTCATTTTATGACTTTTAATTGTTATGTCTAAATACGTGTTTATCAGAATCGTCTAGGGCGTCAAATAACCTTGCGCCGGCCTTGTCTGTTGTCAGGATTTTTTGCAAAGCCGTTCCTAGTAAAGTTAAAGTATTTAAAAATAATGTCCAAAGGCATTACAACAAAGTTAACTTCTTAATATGCAGTTGAGTTAACTTGGCTGTGATATTTAGCCAACAGTATTTGTTTTATGCATATGAAATCAACATGGTGGCCATTTTAAAATACAAAATATTATTTTTTGTTAACTTACGTATTGCTAAATGAGCAGAGAGAGCTGTCTTGTCAAGACTCAGTGCCCAAACACGTAAATTATGAACACGAACAACACCTTCAACATTCAAAAATGTATTCATCACGTCCATAAATTCGATTCCGCGTGGCATACCCTCCATAAGTACCAGTAAAGTATCTTTCATAATAGCGTGAGTTGTGGCAAGAACTAATATAGAAAATAAAAATGTACAAATTGGATCTACAATACTCCATTCAGGCTAGAAAAAAAGAAAAATATATTTTAATAAAACTAGCAAAATGAGGTACTGAGCTGCAATTTATTTTTCTATGAAATTTTGTATGTAAAGAATTCTCCGAAGCACACAAAAAAAATTTCCCCCAATTTACAAAACAAAATGGCGGCGCCATTAAAGGTTAAACATAGGCACATTTTTTCAAGTAATTAGTAAATAGGAGCCAGAAAATAAAAAAAAAATGGTCAACATTTAGATTAGTTTTATAAATTAATATTAAACAATATTGATTTATCTCTAATGGCATCAGTTTAAGAAAAATTTTGAGAATCAACGAAAAAATCAACCTTAATTCGCTTATAAAAATATATTTGTTAACCGATTTCAAAAATCTTATGTACCGCTCCAAATAATTTATTTAAGATGCTGCAGGTATTAAGTCAAACGAATGAAAATCGCTGGAATTAACTTGTCCACCGATTTAGAAAACGCAGTTTCGAGAAAAACCCATGTAAATTTTCAAAACGTGTTTATCATTTTGTGTGTATATACCTAGCATTTTTGAGTTATTTATGAAAATATAGCAAAAGTAACGAAATAAAATCATGAAATAAAATAATGAGACAGAGTTATTGACCAAGCTGAGAGATTCCAAAATGTATGTGCAGCAGGCCGAGTTTTTAAACATTTTCAACTGTTTGAAGTCGTTGCAAAAATCGCGTTCAAAACTATTTTTAAAATTTTTCCGCAGTTATAACTCCTTTTGAATATCATTCTAGAGAATCACTTAAGCCAATACATTACTTAAGCCAATAAAAGAAAGGGAAAATTTTTTTCCCCCAAAGTGGTGTTATGTCATAAGGGTTATCATAAATTAAACATCTTTTATAATCAAATACCTTGAAATAGATGATTAGAGCAGCAATAAGAACACCTGCACTTTGAATAAAATCTCCAATAACATGAATATAAGCTGCCCGAACATTTATATTTTCCTCTTTATTCTTCTCAGTCACTTGACCTTCTTCAACTTTCTTTAAGACGTCATTATTCAGAGCAATATTTGGAATTTTTTCGTCTTTGGTTTCTGATTCCTTTATTGAACTATTTATACTTTCATGATTATGCCCATGGCTATGTCCATGACTATGCCCATGGCTATGTCCATGACTATGTCCATGACCATGTCCGTGCTGATGTAAAGTTAATCCCATCCTAAAGATCAAAATGAATTGTACTTTCATATTCTAATTCAAATACAACTGAAAATTGTTAAGTTGTGCAAATGTCACAATCAGTATCAAATTTAACTTATTACAGAAATAAACAAGTTTAAATAATTTATTTAAAAATTATTAAAATATTATAAATAAATTTAGGTTTTTTAAAAATAAATTATTATGTACTTTAAATTTTAAGGATTACTTTAATTATAATATTTTATATGCGTACGTTACATTAGCTAGTAGACATAAATTCAAGTCATTTAAATTTTAAAATATTAAAAACTAAATTTGTTTGTTTGAAATTTAAAAATTTGTTTATTTTTATTTGTCTTAATTTGTTTTAACGTAATCATAAAAATATGTGACAAACACTTCAAACACTTCTAGCTCAGGACCCCCGTGACCCCCTCCCTGGATCAATCGCTGGTTATAAATTTTGGGTCCGAAATTGACTTCAATTGCTCACTGTGCATTCGACCGAAAATAATTTCCAAAATGTAAAAAAGTTACCCTCACGATTTTTTTTTGTAAATTGTTCAAAAATGTTTCGTAAGTATAGGCAAATATCAATTAATGGAGTGGTAAGGACTACGTTTCAGTCGACGTATTGGAAACTATCTTATTAAAATAATTTGGAATATCTAGTAAACAATCCACTTTTAATTTTCAAAATCTAAATTAACTTTTTTTTTAAATTTGCTTTTATATCTTTCTTAAAACTTAGCAGTATTCCGTACAATAAATTGTTTTTCAAAAAAATAAAATTACAAATTTTAATAATTCGTGACAGAAAATTCCTAAAAAATTTAAATAAAATAGTTTTAAAAATCCACGACGAAAAAGGTCCTTGGAATTCCATATTCCAAATTTCATTATAATTCATAATCTAATTTTCATTTGTCGCGGTGTGACAGGTCTTGCTGTGTATTCAATAGTGCCATGTCACACACGACGGATGAAAATTAGCTTATTGTAAATTATAATGGAATTTGGAAAATGAAATTCCAGAAATTTTTAATTAAAACTTTCTAGTTGTGGGTTTTGAAAATTTTTTTTATAATTACAATAACAGGATTGTTGAAGCTATTTTATTGTTTATTTTTAATTACAGTATATTGTTTCAAATGATTAGAATGTACACATACCAAGAAAATGTTAAACAAATGAGCAAAAAAAGTTATTTTAGAATTTTCTTTTTAACTTGTAGACTTATGTACTCAGTAAAGTTTATACACAAGACACAAGTTAACATTTATGTTAAGTTACGTATTGAAATAGATTATATTAATTTTTTTAATTTTATTCTTTAAAAGTCAAACATTATGTGAGCATTCAATTTTAAGTTATATTAAAGTATTGAAACTTATTAATAAATAATACACTTCACTCAAACATCACGTTTATTGTTTAATATATATATATATATATATATATATATATATATATATATATATATATATATATATATATATATATATATATATATATGTCCAGTGTATAGTTTGGGAACACTATATTTTTTTGGTAGGATATCGTGCTCCAATGTTCTAGCATCACCATATAACTTAAGAAAATGACTTTCTTTCAGAACTTTCTAAGAAAAAGGGAATTTTCTACATAACGTATAAAATGAGGATTTCCAGTGTAATGTTTTGTTTAAGGACATGTCCCCATATTATACGTTATAACAGATGTCCTCATAATATACGGTAGAATGTTACTATGTTTATATATGCAACGTATACTTTGAGAACAAAGGAATCATACGCAATAGACATTTTGGGGACATAGAAGGTTGGCGTGTTGATATAATGTTGAAATTGAGGACATTTTTTAATGTATACTGTATAATTCGGGAACATTTAATTCTAACTTCTACTAATTAATGTGATAATCTTTTATAATTTCATTTAATTAAAAAACTAGGACATTTATTCCATTGACATTTATTGAATAATAATTAATTATAATTAATGTATTCAAATCGTACAATTTGTACTCGATGCATTGATATTCTTTTTCTCTAAGCATTGACGTTTGAATATGGAACGTTTATTATCCTTTGAAATAATCAGATTGGGTAGCGAGATAAGCATTGATAACTTTATGTGGAACCATTCTTCTTGGTCATAAGTAAAAGACTAAGATTTGTGACATTTTAATGATATATTATCCATATTGAGGAAACGGCCTTATTCTATACGATGAAACGCACGCAGTATACGTACGCTAAGTATACACTGAGAACAAGAATCATACGCAGTAGATATTTTAGGGACAGCGAAGGTTGAAGTATTGATATCATGTTGAGACTGAGGACATCTTTAGTAGTATATATTATATAGTTTGCAGACATTCATCTAAACTTTTACAAGATAATTCTCTAATCTTCTTTTATTTCATTAAAAAACGTAAAACTTAAGATGATAAAAGCCTTAATTATGGCATTTGTCGCATGCGACGATCGGTTAATAAATAAAACAAAAAAGTCGTAACGAGTCAACTACCATGTCATAAAATAATAGGTTGTACAAAGGTGTATTTCTTTCTTCAATCTTTTTATTCAAAACGAAAGATATATTGACTGCCTATATAATTGGTGATTTTCTCGGTATCAAAAGTGTTTAAAAACGACTTAAGATTATTAACGTTTTCTGTACTGATAATTCTGATAGTAAATAAAAATACTTATCCAGAGCAAAAATTAATATGCTTTCTTAAGTGGCTTTAGTAACTATTAACTGATCATTAGTGTCGATTCATCTGAGTGGCTTGATTGGCACTGAATATCAGTTAATAATTATTAAATTTCAGTTGAAGTCACTGAAAAAATTAAGACCGAAAAAATAGTTTAATGACAAAAAGATGAGAAAAATATTAGTTCTTTATTATTTTTCTACTTGACAAAAAACTTTTTTTTGGCCATGTTTTATATATCACCGTGTTTGTGAAGAACCACAGAACGAAATAAAAACAAAAAACGAGATTCGAAAAAAATTAGTTTATTAGTCGTTTCTGGCGTGAACTTCCCCCTTAATGTGACCAACAGAATATATATGTATTTAATGATAGTTTGAGGACAGTTCTCATGCGTACTCGCTAATTGAATCCAATTTAAAAATTGTAAAAAGGGTATTCCGTATGACTTTGAATCTTTATAATAATACTTTATTATTTATAAGTAACATTTTATTTTGCTTACTGTCATAAACTGTAACATAAAATACAAATGTTCATGATGTTGATTAAAATTCCTGGTGGACGTCAAGAGATATATATCAGAGAGTTTGGGGACACCATGAGATACGCAACGTTTAGTTCGGGGACTTTTGAAAATTATTTTTATAAATTTTTCGCTGCAGTGTATAAAAAATAATACTTTTTAATTCCAATATTAATTGTAAAGTTTATATAATATTTTGATAATACAATTTCGAACTCAGTAGAAAAGATTCTTAATGTGACCAACAGAATATATATGTATTTATTGATAGTTTGAGGACAGTTCTCATGCGTATTCGCTAATTGAATCCAGTTTTAAAATTGTAAAAAGAGTATTCCCTATGACTTTACATCTTTATAATAATACTTTATTATTTATAGGTAACATTTTATATTGCTTACTGTGTAACATAAAATGCAAATGTTCATGATGTTGATTAAAATTCCTGGTGGACGTCAAAGAGATATATATCAGAGAGTTTGGGGATACCATGAGATAGGCCAGGTTTAGTTCGGGGACTTTTGAAAATTATTTTTATAAATTTTTCGCTGCAGTGTATAAAAAATATTTTTTTTTAATTTCAATATTAATTGTAAAGTTTATATAATATTTTGATAATACAGTTTCGAACTCAGTAGAAAAGATTCAACCAACAGAAGTAACCAACAGAATATATATCTATTTAATGATAGTTTGAGGACAGTTCTCATGCGCATTCGCTAATTGAATCCAATTTAAAAATTGTAAAAAGAGTATTCCCTATGACTTTGAACCTTTATAATAATACTTTATTAGGTTTTTTATTTATAGAATTTTATTTGGCATTCGCAGTGTTTAGTTCGGGGACTTTTGAGGATTAGTTTTATAAATTATTTTTATATAAATTGTTGGCTACACTGAAATTTTAATTCGAGTTCCTCAATTTTTCGTGACTCACGAATTATTCACGTCAAGAAATTACACTACGTTTTCTCTTATGCCTTGTAATTCGTGTATTAGTTTTCACAGCATTGTATCTGCTAACCAACCGTCAACATGTTGAGCATACATACTTTTTGAAAAGTTTTATTAACCTAAATTTTTTTAATCGATGGTCGGAGTTTAATTCTTTAGTTTACATGGTGTTATATATGGGTTAGTTCGAGGACATTTTATTTTAGAATACTCACAATGCCATCTGTGCTTTTGTATACGAATTACTTTATATACAATTTCGGAAAGTTCTCATACTATACAATAGATTGAAGAATTTTTTGGAGACTGTCCTCATATTCTACAAATGTCCTCAAAAACTCCTATATATGAAAATTCTGTTCCCATACTATCCGCTGGACATATATATATATATATATATATATATATATATATATATATATATATATATATATATATATATATATTTGTTACATATACACTAATAATAAAGTAGGGAAAATGCTCACACGTATTAATACAAACCCACTTGACCAGGTATTTTCCATAGAAAACCTATTCGTCATACGCGTTATATATATATATATATATATATATATATATATATATATATATATATATATATATATATATATATATATATATAATATCAAAAAGTTTACCTAATATCATCACCATTTATTATAACTGAAAACCAACTTGCCGATTGTCTGACTATTGTACTACTTACACAAGATTAACAGCTACACCAAATGCGGATGTTATTAACATTATTGTGGAATCAATCTCATAATCTTTTTCGATGATACGTTGAATTGCCATGTAGACGAGAATGCCGGTTACCACCCAAATCATTAGAACCGATGTCAACGCGCCGATCACCTCCGCCCGGTACCAGCCAAAAGACATTCGTTTCGTTGCTGGCCGAGTAGACATCCATAATGAGAATAGCGAAATCATAAAACTGGCAAAATCAGTTAGTAGATGAGCTGCATCGGTGGCTATTGCTAAGCTGCTTGAAAGCACACCACCTGCAATTAGAGTGAAAAAAGAATTTTTAAAAATGAATAATAGACACGTATTAAGCTAGTGTTCCACGGAATATAGCCAAAGTTATACAACTTTCGGTATCAAATATAGGAAATGTATGTATATTTAATTTATTATAGTTTATCATAGAAGAAGCTGACAATAAAGTTGTACGATTTTTTCCTCCCGTTTTTATTGGAAATCTGGTAAGAGTTTAGAGACTGGGATCAGTGTATGTGAAGAGGAACTGATCTATAAGCATTTATGATTAATAGTCAAAGAAAAATTCCCTCTATGAATCGCCATATCATTATCATACTTTTGGTTTTGGAAAAGGCATTGATTTTAATACAAAAAACATTGTCTAATTAGCTAATGGTTATTAGCTATAATGACAAAACGCCTAATTGGTACACAATTTTGACAGCTAGTATACATTGCATGAAATTGTTGACGTCCTACGATGTGGTGTGAGTTTGTAAGGTTTCACTTGACGACTTACGACGTCAATGACCGTCAAGTTGTTAATACAAATATGTGTTTATTTCAACAGAACTAATAATAATGAATAATAATGCATATCAGTAATTCCAACATCAGTATGACTGATTTATCGTTTTGTAACCTAAATCTTTTGTGCAATCATTTATTTTTATCTAGGTAGTTTATTTTAAAGTAATTAAAATTCGCCAAACGCATGACAGATACTGATTAGGTCGGAATTTCATAGTCAATAGTCACAATTTTTCACAATCCTCAAAATAAAATATTTATTTACTATTAAAATTAGCCTTTAATTTGTTAATAATACGATTATTTGGACTTTTTACATTTTATATGAATTTAAAAAATTTCAATATTAGTCTTTACAAAAGACACTAATTTTTTAAACTATGTAAGGTTTGTAATATATAGGGGTGTAGGTGGCTTCAGTGGTTGATCGAACTATCCCAAGGCTGCCACCAAATGTAAAGTACTGGATTTACTTTTAGGGATTCGAAAATAATTTTCAAGGAATTATCATTTTGCTGTTCATTTTTAATTAATTCTCTATTCCATACGGGTAAATAACTAACATAATTAATGTTTTCAATGGGAAATCTACTTAAAGCTTCAACATTATTATGCAATTTTCCAGGTCCGTACTGTATGTCAAAACTGTATTCACTTAAAAGTAGGGCCCACCGGGCTAATCTAGAAGTCGGATCTTTTAGTGTTAAAAGCCATTTTAGACCACGATGATCAGTTACTACTATAAATTGCCTACCGTAAAGATAACATCTAAATTGTTTGATACCATACACAATTGCCAAACATTCTAATTCTGTTATTGAGTAACTTCGTTCGGCTTTATTGAGTTGTCTCCCTGAATATACTATTGGTTTTTCGACTCCGGCTATGTTTTGATTTAAGATCGTGCCTACGGCTGTCGATTTCTGTCGTATTTCTTTAGGAGACTTTAGAACAAGATAAGTTTTAACAATGGATATCTTTTCTGGGTCTGGGTACGCACCAGTCTTACATACAATGTGTCCTAGATACTTCACTGATTCAGCCAAGAAAGTACAATTTTTTAATTTTAGTTTTAAATTTGCTTCTTTAAGCCTGTTAAATACATTTCTTAATCTTATTAGATGCTCGTCAAAGTTTTTAGCGAATACAATTATGTCGTCAAGGTAAACAAGACATTGTTCATACGTCAGTCCGGATAAAGTAGCATTCATGAGTTTCTGGAAAGTTGCCGGAGCATTAACTAAACCAAAAGGCATACGCAAGAACTGATAATGGCCATCAATAGTTGAGAAAGCAGTTTTAAGAATATCATTAGGATGAACGGGTACTTGCCAACAACCAGATAATAAGTCTAAAGCTGTGAAAACAATGAATCTCCTATTTGATCTTAAGTCTCTTGAATATTTGGTAGTGGTAAATATTCCCTAACAGCAACTCTGACTTGTTGTAATTCTCCGTCAATTGTTTTACGTGGTACCACAACTACTGAAGCAGACCAAGGTGAATTTTATTCCCTAATAATTCCTGGTTCTAACATTTCATCAATTTGTTTCTTAAGTTCTTGCCTTTGAGCGAAGGGTATACGATAAGGTGCTTTAGTAATGGGTGTCTCAGAAGTAGTAATTATACGATGTTGTATTTTAGAAGTGTAGGTCAGCTAAACATTTCCTACATCAAATATTTCAATAAATTCATAAAGTAAATTCTTTAACCTTATTTCCAGATAATGTCCTAATACATTAACCTTCAAATCAATCGATTCCTTATTAACTTCATTTACTGTGGCCACTAATTGAACATTTTCACTTACTTTTTCATTTTTAATTTTACCATTAAAATTCACAGTTACCCTATTAAATTAAAACATACCAGGGTCCTTTACCCTATTAATATTTTCACTAAAATTAACTTCTTCCTCATTTAATTCTACATTTTCCACATGTTTACCTACATTTTTCCTTTTTCTCATTTTCTTATTAAATTTATCCTTTTTATCGTTGTTAGCTACAATTTATATATTTTTCTTTACATTACATTTATTTTCATTTTCACTTAATTCTTCGTCGACGGTTATTTTTTCTGTGCGCGCGATTTCAGTATTTTTATCTAATTCGATTTCTTCATTAGTTAGATTTACAATATTTAACCTAATATCCGAGGTATAACATAAAGTTCGTGCCATAAGTAATCCATTAATAGGTAATTGGACTGACTCGGCTATAACCGTCAGGTCATCAGAATTTAAATCCGATATTGTACCTGAAATTAATTGTATACAACGCGGTAGTACTTTCACAGAAGAAGTCCAAATGATAAGGTAAGTCCAAATGATAAGATACTCGGGGTAAGTGCCGAGTACCCTCTCGCTTTGACTATTCTTACCATCGATTTCCGTCATCGACACTGACAGACTCAATGCGAGTTCCCTACTACATTGTTGAACCGACTTTTCTCCATATTTTTGTTTCACAAAGCTTACTTCATTATATTTAACCTCAAATTTTTGACTAGCTTTTCCTTTAATATTTCCATTACTTACACAATTTTCACTAGCATTGATATTTTCTTCTAATATTTTTACTCTTTTTTCCGGTTTCCTAACCGTTCGTTCAGTTTTCATAATGTTACTGTTTACCTTATTACATAACAATTTTTTATTACTAACTAATACGCATTTATCTTTGTTAGGCCTAATACCTGCCTTTTTATTTTCCTCACTTACTTTATGAATCTTATTTCCATCTACAATTGTAACTCTATGATTAACACAAATTATTGTATTACTTTCATCGACACATACTTCCCCTAATTTTTCATCATATTCAACGTTTAATTCAACCTTGTCACTAGTTCTATTTTTAGATTTTTGACTATGCAGTTCATTGACACCGTCAGCTGGGTTAATTTCATTCAGATATTGTACAGTTGAGTCCCTCAAATTAAGAACATGTTCTGTTTCATCACTAATTCCTGCTTGATTATTTATATGATTTGCTACCTCTGTAGATTTTGAACATAAAATTACCCTTTGCTCAATACCGGTGTGAACCTGGCGCCCGACTTTCGAAAATTTAAAAATAAGTAATACAGCTCGTTTGTACTTCGTTTGTACCCGTTTGTACCGCATTTTATTTTGTTTGTACCTCGAAGGGTGAACACATAGAAAAAATTTAAAAAATGACCAGCGCCCAACTTTCAGACATTTTAATTTTATTAGTGTCATTCGATAGAGGTTCGTTTGTACCCGTTTGTACCTTTTTCGTTTTTGTTTGTACCTCAAAGGGTTCGGAGATACATTGTATTCGAAACATTCTAGGTCGAATTAAATTTGTGTTTTTAGAGACATTTAAAATATGAAGACGGCATCATATAGAGGTTCGTTTGTACACGTTTGTACCTTTTTACTTTTCGTTTGTACCTCAACGGGTTCGGAGATACATGGTATTCGAAACATTCTAGGTCGAATTAAATTTGTGTTTTTAGAGACATTGAAAATATGAAGACGGCATTTTATAGAGGTTCGTTTGTACACGTTTGTACCTTTTTTCTTTTCGTTTGCACCTCAACGGGTTCGGAGATACATGGTATTCGAAACATTCTAGGTCGAATTAAATTTGTGTTTTTAGAGACATTAAAAATTTGAAGACGGCATTTTATAGAGGTTCGTTTGTAAACGTTTGTACCTTTTTTCTTTTCGTTTGTACCTCAAGGGGTTCGGACATACATGGTAATCGAAACATTCTAGCTCGAATTAAGTTAGTGTTTTTAGAGACGTTGAAAATATGAAGACGGCATTTAAGAGAGCTCTATTTCCACACGTTTGTACCTTTTCCCTTTTCGTTTGTACCTCAAAGGGTTCGGAGATACATGGCATCCGATACATTCTAGGTCGAATTAGTGTTTTTAGAGACATTGAAAATATGAAGACGGCATTTAAGACAGCTCTATTTCCACACGTTTGTACCTTTTTTCTTTTCGTTTGTACCTTAAAGGGTTCGGAGATACGTGGTATTCGAAACATTCTAGGTCGAATTAAATTTGTGTTTTTAGAGACATTGAAAATATGAAGACGGCATCATATAGAGGTTCGTTTGTACACGTTTGTACCTTTTTACTTTTCGTTTGTACCTCAACGGGTTCGGAGATACATGGTACTCGAAACATTCTAGGTCGAGTTAAATTTGTGTTTTTAGAGACATTGAAAATAGAAAGACGGCATTTTATAGAGGTTCGTTTGTACATGTTTGTACCTTTTTTCTTTTCGTTTGTACCTCAACGGGTTCGGAGATACATGGTATTCGAAACATTCTAGGTCGAATTAAATTTGTGTTTTTAGAGACATTGAAAATATGAAGACGGCATCATATAGAGGTTCGTTTGTACACGTTTGTACCTTTTTTCTTTTCGTTTGTACCTCAACGGGTTCGGAGATACATGGTATTCGAAACATTCTAGGTCGATTTAAATTTGTGTTTTTAGAGACATTGAAAATATGAAGACGGCATTTTATAGAGGTTCGTTTGTGCACGTTTGTACGTTTTTTCTTTTCGTTTGTACCTCAACGGGTTCGGAGATACATGGTATTCGAAACATTCTAGGTCGAATTAAGTTAGTGTTTTTAGAGACGTTGAAAATATGAAGACGGCATTTAAGAGAGCTCTATTTCCACACGTTTGTACCTTTTTACTTTTCGTTTGTACCTCAACGGGTTCGGAGATACATGGTATTCGAAACATTCTAGGTCGAATTAAATTTGTGTTTTTAGAGACATTGAAAATATGAAGACGGCATTTTATAGAGGTTCGTTTGTACACGTTTGTACCTTTTTTCTTTTCGTTTGTACCTCAACGCGTTCGGAGATACATGGTATTCGAAACATTCTAGGTCGAATTAAATTTGTGTTTTTAGAGACATTAAAAATTTGAAGACGGCATTCTATAGAGGTTCGTTTGTAAACGTTTGTACCTTTTTTCTTTTCGTTTGTACCTCAAGGGGTTCGGACATACATGGTAATCGAAACATTCTAGCTCGAATTAAGTTAGTGTTTTTAGAGACGTTGAAAATATGAAGACGGCATTTAAGAGAGCTCTATTTCCACACGTTTGTACCTTTTCCCTTTTCGTTTGTACCTCAAAGGGTTCGGAGATACATGGCATCCGATACATTCTAGGTCGAATTAGTGTTTTTAGAGACATTGAAAATATGAAGACGGCATTTAAGACAGCTCTGTTTCCACACGTTTGTACCTTTTTTCTTTTCGTTTGTACCTTAAAGGGTTCGGAGATACATGGTATTCGAAACATTCTAGGTCGAATTAAATTTGTGTTTTTAGAGACATTGAAAATATGAAGACGGCATTTTATGGAGGTTCGTTTGTACATGTTTGTACCTTTTTTTCTTTTCGTTTGTACCTCAACGGGTTCGGAGATACATGGTATTCGAAACATTCTAGGTCGAATTAAATTTGTGTTTTTAGAGACATTGAAAATATGAAGACGGCATCATATAGAGGTTCGTTTGTACACGTTTGTACCTTTTTTCTTTTCGTTTGTACCTCAAAGGGTTCGGAGATACATGGTACTCGGAACATTCTAGGTCGAGTTAAATTTGTGTTTTTAGAGACATTAAAAATAGAAAGACGGCATTTTATAGAGGTTCGTTTGTACATGTTTGTACCTTTTTTCTTTTCGTTTGTACCTCAACGGGTTCGGAGATACATGGTATTCGAAACATTCTAGGTCGAATTAAATTTGTGTTTTTAGAGACATTGAAAATATGAAGACGGCATCATATAGAGGTTCGTTTGTACACGTTTGTACCTTTTTTCTTTTCGTTTGTATCTCAACGGGTTCGGAGATACATGGTATTCGAAACATTCTAGGTCGATTTAAATTTGTGTTTTTAGAGACATTGAAAATATGAAGACGGCATTTTATAGAGGTTCGTTTGTACACGTTTGTACGTTTTTTCTTTTCGTTTGTACCTCAACGGGTTCGGAGATACATGGTATTCGAAACATTCTAGGTCGAATTAAGTTAGTGTTTTTAGAGACGTTGAAAATATGAAGACGGCATTTAAGAGAGCTCTATTTCCACACGTTTGTACCTTTTTCCTTTTCGTTTGTACCTTAAAGGGTTCGGAGATACATGGTATTCGAAACATTCTAGGTCGAATTAAATTTGTGTTTTTAGAGACATTGAAAATATGAAGACGGCATTTTCTAGAGGTTCGTTTGTACATGTTTGTACCTTTTTTCTTTTCGTTTGTACCTCAAAGGGTTCGGAGATACATGGCATCCGATACATTCTAGGTCGAATTAGTGTTTTTAGAGACATTGAAAATATGAAGACGGCATTTAAGACAGCTCTATTTCCACACGTTTGTACCTTTTTTCTTTTCGTTTGTACCTTAAAGGGTTCGGAGATACATGGTATTCGAAACATTCTAAGTCGAATTAAATTTGTGTTTTTAGAGACATTGAAAATATGAAGACGGCATTTTCTAGAGGTTCGTTTGTACACGTTTGTACCTTTTTTCTTTTCGTTTGTACCTCAAAGGGTTCGGAGATACATGGTACTCGAAACATTCTAGGTCGAGTTAAATTTGTGTTTTTAGAGACATTGAAAATAGAAAGACGGCATTTTATAGAGGTTCGTTTGTACATGTTTGTACCTTTTTTCTTTTCGTTTGTACCTCAACGGGTTCGGAGATACATGGTATTCGAAACATTCTAGGTCGAATTAAATTTGTGTTTTTAGAGACATTGAAAATATGAAGACGGCATCATATAGAGGTTCGTTTGTACACGTTTGTACCTTTTTTCTTTTCGTTTGTACCTCAACGGGTTCGGAGATACATGGTATTCGAAACATTCTAGGTCGATTTAAATTTGTGTTTTTAGAGACATTGAAAATATGAAGACGGCATTTTATAGAGGTTCGTTTGTACACGTTTGTACGTTTTTTCTTTTCGTGTTTACCTCAACGGGTTCGGAGATACATGGTATTCGAAACATTCTAGGTCGAATTAAATTTGTGTTTTTAGAGACATTGAAAATATGAAGACGGCACTTTATAGACGTTCGTTCGTACACGTTTGTACCTTTTTTCTTTTCGTTTGTACATCAAAGGGTTCGGAGATACATCGTAATCGAAACATTCTAGGTCGAATTAAATTAGTGTTTTTAGTGACATTAAAAATATGAAGACGGCATTTAAGACAGCTCTATTTCCACACGTTTGTACCTTTTTTCTTTTCGTTTGTACCTCAAAGGGTTCGGAGATACATGGTATTCGAAATATTCTAGGTCGAGTTAAATTTGTGTTTTTAGAGACATTAAAAATAGAAAGACGGCATTTTATAGAGGTTCGTTTGTACACGTTTGCACCTTTTTTCTTTTCGTTTGTATCTCAACGGGTTCGGAGATACATGGTATTCTAAACATTCTAGGTCGAATTAAATTTGTGTTTTTAGAGACATTGAAAATATGAAGACGGCATTTCATAGAGGTTCGTTTGTACACGTTTGTACCTTTTTTCTTTTCGTTTGTACCTCAAAGGGTTCGGAGATACATGGTATTCGAAATATTCTAGGTCGAGTTAAATTTGTGTTTTTAGAGACATTCAAAATAGAAAGACGGCATTTATAGAGGTTTGTTTGTACACGTTTGCACCTTTTTTCTTTTCGTTTGTATCTCAACGGGTTCGGAGATACATGGTATTCTAAACATTCTAGGTCGAATTAAATTTGTGTTTTTAGAGACATTGAAAATATGAAGACGGCATCATATAGAGGTTCGTTTGTACACGTTTGTGCCTTTTTTCTTTTCGTTTGTACCTCAAAGGGTTCGGAGATACATGGTATTCGAAATATTCTAGGTCGAGTTAAATTTGTGTTTTTAGAGACATTAAAAATAGAAAGACGGCATTTTATAGAGGTTCGTTTGTACACGTTTGCACCTTTTTTCTTTTCGTTTGTATCTCAACGGGTTCGGAGATACATGGTATTCTAAACATTCTAGGTCGAATTAAATTTGTGTTTTTAGAGACATTGAAAATATGAAGACGGCATTTTATAGAGGTTCGTTCGTACACGTATGTATCTTTTTTCTTTTCGGTTGTACCATAAAGGGTTCGGAGATACATAATAATCGAAACATTCTAGGTCGAATTAAATTAGTGTTTTTAGAGACATTGGAATACATGGTATTCGAAACATTCTAGGTCGAATTAAATTTGTGTTTTTAGAGACATGAAAATATGAAGACGGCATTTAAGAGAGCTCTATTTCCACACGTTTGTACCTTTTTCCTTTTAGTTTGTGCCTCAACGGATTCGGAGATACATGGCATTCGAAACATTCTAGGTCGAATTAAATTTGTGTTTTTAGAGACATTGAAAATATGAAGACGGCATTTTATAGAGGTTCGTACAAAAGGTACAAACGTGTACAAACGAACCTCTATAAAATGCCGTCTGCATATTTTCAATGTCTCCAAAAACACAAATTTAATTCGACCTAGAATGTTTCGAATACCATGTATCTCCGAACCCGTTGAGGTACAAACGAAAAGAAAAAAGTACAAACGTTTACAAACGAACCTCTGTATGATGCCGTCTTCATATTTTCAATGTCTCTAAAAACACAAATTTAATTCGACCTAGAATGTTTGGAATACCATGTATCTCCGAACCCTTTGAGGTACAAACGAAAAGAAAAAAGGTACAAACGTGTACAAACGAACCTCTATAAAATGCCGTCTTCATATTTTCAATGTCTCTAAAAACACAAATTTAATTCGACCTAGAATGTTTCGAATACCATGTATCTCCGAACCCGTTGAGGTACAAACGAAAAGAAAAAAGGTACAAACGTGTACAAACGAACCTCTGTCGAATGACACTAATAAAATTAAAATGTCTAAAAGTTGGGCGCTAGTCATTTTTTAAATTTTTTCTAGGTGTTTACCCTTCGAGGTACAAACAAAATAAAATGCGGTACAAACGGGTACAAACGAAGTACAAACGAGCTGTATTATTTATTTTTAAATTTTCGAAAGTCGGGCGCCAGGTTCATACCGGTTGCATTGTTGCTTAATTTTTAAAATTCTATATCTATCGTTTTTTTTTTTTTATAGTTATGTATTGTTAATATTATTTTTATTGTTTTATGACCTACTGGTTGCAAATATCATATTTTACCAAATCGTGTCAAACAAACTTTTTTAGTATCTGTTATAGATATACTTATAAATAATAACATCAAAAAGATCTGGAAATTTTATTCAAGGGCATAATAGTCCTTTGAAATTATCCCATATGCTTGTCATGTCTTTCCTTCTTCAAAACTGTAAAATTTGTTATTTCAACTGATACACCCTATTGTAGCATTAATGCAATATTTTCATATGCAATTGTTAACTGAAACCGTATAAATACTGTTGGACGTCTCTAAGTGGCAACTTTTTTTTATGTACGCCGCAATTACGTTTGTTCGGAGAACTGGAATCTGTTAGTAAGAGTTATTGGTTGTCTACATATTGTCCATGAAAAATAAAAAAATAATATGGATCAGTTAAAAAAGATTGAATTGGTACAGTTAGAATACAATAAAATTAAAATCTATAAAATTAGTACAGTTAATATAAAAAAATTATTTTTTTCCGCTGTCTTGGGGGCCCCAATATGCCCGGGGCCCACCCGCAACGCAGGCCCTGCGGGCCCGCTATCGCCGCGACTGATTCGTAATACAAATCGTACCCAAACCCGATATATACCAAAACAAGTTGAACCTAGCAAACATACTAATTTTGAAACACGGGGTACTTTTTTAGATTTAGGAACCAACACAGAGAAAAACACAAGCCGGTCGACATATACCGATTCAAAAAAATAACCTTGAAATTACCAGTGAATGATTCAATTAAAGCGCGTGCATATAATGATGTATTAACGGATAGACATAATCAGGAAAAGTTTGATTTTTCATTTAAGCATTCATTTAATAAAACTAATACTGCTTATCCATTTTAATTACCAGCTATATTTAATGCGCAACAACGTTTGAACAACGGAAACGTGTACAATAATTTCACCATCATCTTCATCAACATATTCAACTCTGAAAAGAACACTACTGAAATTTTTGACCGAATGGGAGTATTTGTGAATGACGTTCACAATTACCCCTTATTGTAATTCTCAATTACCCCACAATTTTCAAATCATGGGGTAATTGTGAATTGGTAATAAATTGCCCAATTTTTTTTTATTAATTAACAAGGAACCCTCTCAGGGATTAGACCTTTTCGTTAGAAGTACTTTTACCTTTTAATAGAAGAATATGTATTAAATTTTTTTTTGAGGATTGGTCGAAGTAGATACACAAAATTTCGCAACGGTTTTTTCAAAATAAAAAGAAAAAGACGAATGATTGGAGAATTGTTCTCAAATTTTAATAGCATATTAAAAAAAGACAGAAAAACATATTAAGGTACCATCACAGTGTGATCGGCCGAAAAATAGTCAATTTTCGCGATTTTTTTCGAATGGATAGGATGGGGGAATGGGGTTGAATTTTTTTTGAGATTAATACCACTATTTAACAATACAAAAATATTCTCTTTATTCATTTTTATTTATTTTTTATAATTATGCCCACGATTGCGGCCGCTGTTTTTATTTGAAAAAAAAAAAAATCAATTAGATTATCAATCTGTAGGTAAGCCGCTATATTCCTATGGGAGCTTTTTTGGTTATGTTCTTATGGGAGCAAAAATACTAATGCTTGGAGAATTGTTATCAAATTTTCATAGCATATTAAAAAAAGACAAAAAACATATTAAGAGTTAATTTTTAACAATATTAATGTTATTTTAGAAATTATAGGTGCCGTTCACAGTTAGCCCGGTCAACCATACATATTATTCCACTTGTTTTTCAGATATGAACTAAGTTATCAAAATAAATGGAATAAGTGTAATGTAATTTTCATAAGTTAACCAGTTCACCATCAGTGTACTATTTTAGGTATTTCTAATATACATCCAGGGTGTCCACAATTATTTTTAATAGTTTACAGTAAACAAAAAATAAGTTAGATTTACCAAAAAGTTAATAAAAATCGCATAAATAAACAATAACTAAACTATGTTTTTTGAAATTTTCACAAAAAAATCGCAGAATTAAAAATGCGAATAATTACGTTTAACAGTGTATAGTAGACGTAAAATAAATACGATGTACCAAAAAAATTTAATTAAATTCTTATAATAAGCGAGCTATGGTTTTTTGAAATTTTTCCAAAAAAGGGTAGAATCAAAAATGCGAAACATTTTTAACAATTTGTACTACATGTAAAATAAATACGATTTACCAAAAAAAAAAAAAAAAATAGTAAGTCTCATAATAAGCGAACAGTCTCATAATATATATATTTGGCTACTGGGTATCTTTTTGAGAAAAATTCAAAAAATCGTAGCTAGCTTTTTCATATGTGAAAAACAAGTGGAATAATATGTATGGCTGACCGGGGTAATTGTGAACGGGACCTATAATTTCTAAAATAACATTAATATTCTTAAAAATATTCTTAAGGTACCATCACAGTGTGATCGGCCGAAAAATAGTCAATTTTCAGGATTTTTTTTCGGATGGATAGGATAGAGGAATGGGGATGAATTTTTTTTACGATTAATACCACTCTTTAAAAATACAAAAATATTTTTTTATTTATTTTTTATAATTATTTTAATTTTTTGAAAAAAGTGTCTTTAAAAAAGGGCGGATATTGATGCCCACAATTTCGACCGCAGTTTTCATTTGGGAAAAAAAAATCAAATAGGTTATCAATTTGTAGGTAAACCGTTATGTTCCTATATTTTGAAATTTGAAAAAATGGTGGCGGTTTGAATAAAATGTACAAAATTTTTTAGTTTTTCGTGTGAAAAAATAGAAAGATTTCAAAAAGGACCATAGGACCATAGCAGCTTATCTACAGACTGATAATCTATGTGATTTTTTTTTTTTCAAATGAAAACTGAGGCCGCAATCGTGAGCACCAATATTCGCCCATTTTTAAAGACATTTTTTTCAAAAAATTATAATAATTATAAAAAATAAATAAAAATGAACAAAAAAAATATTTTTGGATTGTTAAATAGTGGTATTAATCGTAAAACAAAAATTCATCCCCATTCCCCCATTCTATCCATCCGAAAAATATCGCGAAAATTGACTACTTTTCGGCCGTTCACACTGTGATGGTACCTTAAAATTGTGTTCTGTATTTTTTTAATATGCTATTCAAATTTGATAACAATTCTCCAAGCATTAGTATTTTTCTTTTTATTTTGAAAAAACCCTTGCAAAATTTTTTGTACCTTACTTCCACCAATCCTCAAAGAAAAAAATTTTAATAAATTTTCTTTTTTTAAAAGGTAATAAATGGTTAAAAGTACTTCTAACGAAGTGGTCTAATCCCTGAAATGGTTCCTTATTAATTGCTAAAGAAATTGGACAATTTATTACGAATTCACAATTACCCCATGATTTTAAAATTGTGGGGTAATTGTGAATTACAATAAGGGGTAATTGTGAACGTCATTCAGAAATGCTCCCATTATGCGATTTTTGTCACAATTTTTTTTTGGTAATCGTATTTATTTTACGATTACTAAATACTTTTTCGTTGCATAAACTGTTAAAAATAATACTTCACATCTTCAATTCTACCCTTTTTTGGGAAAATTTCGAAAAGGCATGGCTCGTTTCCTATGAAACATTTAATATATTTTTTTTTTTGTAAATAATATTTATTTTACATTTAGTATACACTGTTAAGTGTAATGCTTCGCATTTTTAATTCTACAATTTTTTTGTGAAAATTTCAAAAAATTATAACTTATTATGCGACTTTTATTAATTTTTTATGGTAAATCGTATTTGCTTTACGGCTACTATATCCGGTTTGGTAACAAGTATACCGCGGACAGTTCAACCGCGACAATTCGACCGACGACAGTAAAACCTGACGACGGATCAACCGACGACAATTCAACTTAACGGCATATTAGCCGATGACAATTCAACCTCACGAAAGTTCAACTTAATGACAGTTTAACCAAACGACAATTAAACCGTAAACAGTTAAACTACAAGATATTTTAACTGCTTAAAACTAATATATAAATTAACTAAATCCAACCTGAACTAACCAAACAGAACCAAGTAAAACCTAACTGATCAAACTCAACCTAAACTAACTGAACTCAATAAATTATATATAAACCTAACAAACCCAACGTTAACCAACCGAAATCAACAAATTATAAACAAACCCAACCTAACCTAACCAAACTCAACCTAAACTAATTGAACTCAATAAATCATAAATAAAAGCAATCTAACCTAACCAAATAAAACCTGACTTAACCAAACCTAACCTAAACTAATCGAATTCAATAAATTATAAATAAACCCATCATAACCTAACCTAATACAACCTAACGTAACGAAACCGAACCTGAACTAATTCTACTCAGTAAATTATAAACAAACCCAACCTAACCTAACCAAAACCAGCCTGAGCTAGCTCACCGAATTCAACACATTATAAACAAACTCATCCTAACCTAATATAAAACAACCTAACATAACCAAACCCAACCTGAACTAACCAAATTGAATAAATTATAAGCAAACCCAACCTAACCTTACCAAATAAAACCTAACTGATCAAACTCAACCTAAACTAACTGAACTCAATAAATTATATATTAACGAAACCCAACGTATGTACCGGCACATAATTACAATAGTTTGCCGTGCATACATAAAATTAATTATAAATTAATAATATTAGTATGCTGGGAGAATAATCTTGATAACAGATAACAGAGGAAAATACATGATTTTGGATTGAGAATCGCATTATCATTTCTCTTAATAAATATCGATAAATGCGGAGTCGCACGCACAGCATAATATTATACGTACTAACCGAAATCAACAAATTAGAAACAAATCCAACCTAACCTAACCAAACACAACCTAAACTAATCGAACTCAACAAATTGTAAACAAATCCGACCTAACCTAGTCAAAACTAGCCTAAACAAACCGAATTTAACAAATTATAAACAAACTAACCTAAGGCAACCAAATACAACTTAACAGACTAACCTAACAAAACAACACCTAAACTAATCGAATTCAACGAAAGGTAATCAAATCGAACACAACCCAACCAAATAGTATGTATACCCTTAATTGTGTAACGAGTCGCTCTTGAGACTTGAGAGTACATAAATACTTATTTAGTCTCAAGCCTCAAGGAACGCAAATTTTATTGTTAGATAAAATTCAAATAATTTTGTTCTTATTAGTTAATAGATTGTACAACGGTTAAATCGTCCTCAGTTAAAATGTCGTTAGGTTGATCTGTCGTCGGTTGGACTGTCGGGGTTGAACTGTCGCGGTTGAACTGTTTGCGGTTCACTAGTCGCGGCACCACTATACCCTGTTAAAGATAATGGTCCTTAATTGATGATATTCTGTATATTATATGTAATAGGTTTATTAAAACTGTTTGTGGGATGTAGAATCTGATAATGTCTTTGTAATTGAAAATGCTTGTAGTGTAAATAAAAAATTTGAAAGTAAAAGTTGAAAAAACAAATTAATGTAACATTATTATTATCATTTTGAAAATCATTAATTTTAAATTCTGATCCAAATGATTAAGAATGCACCATTACTTCAAAGTATACAAAATTTTGTAAGCAAGCATTTTCACCGGCGAAAGAAAATTATTTTATTACAACAAATTATTTTCCAATTTCAAACAGTAATTTTTTGATGATTTTTACAAAACTTATCAAAATAGGATAAATTACTTAACTAATGAGTTTAAAAATATTTAGAATTATTTTTTAATGTTAGCCGAATACCCTATCACAGAGTCCATTGATTAAAAGACTGATAACAAACATAAGCATTAACTGATAACAAATAAATAAGAATAAAGAGTGATCAGCTGATAATACGTTATATATTTTATCATAATCACAATACTAAATTTTTAATTATATTTATTTTAATATCCTTATCGTAATAATATAGTAAATACATTACCTTACTAACATTTTAACTTTTACTAATTCTAATACCTAGTTGATAACAGTATAAACAAATATTATACATATACTCTTATAATTTCTAAAGTGACATTTATACAGTCAAGTTCAAAAAATTTCGGACAAAAGAAAAATTATATTTTTTATAAAGTTAATAATTAAATTTAAATAATATTCTTTGTAATTCTGAATTTTAAATGACTGATTATTATTGCTGATTATTTTGGTAATGATTCTATGTATTTTTGTCTACTGTTTATTTCCTAAAACTCAAATACAATCAAAAAGAGACACAACGCAACGTCGAATAATTGTATTATCCAACAACTTCAAATCGGGTTATTTAGTAGAAATTCAAATTTAAATTAATAGATTTAACCAGTAAGCATGTAGCCAGAAGTAGTTGCTTTAATAGGGGATGGAAGAATTTACCGACATATAGCAGAAAGTCCTGGAATACCAAAATCAACGATTTATGCTGCGGTCCAGCATTTTAGTGAAACTGGTAATTGCAGTCGAAGGCAATGAAATGGTCGTCCTAGAGCTGCCATACGAAGAGATGATCAACTTCTTAAACTTCAGATTTTTAGAAATCATCACTTATCATCTGTCGAGGTTCGAAACCGCCTTCCAACTACAAAAACGCACAGATTAATATCCTAAAAGTTAGATGACATTTTATGGAGGCCAATTTGAAAAGTAGGAGACCTACAAGTGCGCCACAACGACTCAAAAACCATAGAAAACAACGTTTACATTTTTCAAACATGCATCTGGATTGTAATATCGAACTTCGGAGAAATGTGAGTAGGTATGGGGCCACTTGAGCATGGGAAAATTTTTATGCAAATGAGCTAATTAATTATTCAAATTTTTGGCAATTGGCCCGGGTCAAATTTTGGGGGTTTTTGACCTTTAATTTTGGTTTTGGTGGTTTTTCAAGTTTTGGCGATTGGCCCGTGGACCTTGGAGTCATTGACCTTTATTTTGGCAATTTTTACAATTGGCCCTATGGACCCAAATTTTAACAATTTTGGTACTTTTTGACATTTTAATTTTGGTGGTTATTTGAATTTTTGGAATTAACCCACCACGCCTCATTTTGGTGAGTATATTTCTCGGTAATGGTGTTCAAATTAAATAAAATGCTGTCAGTTGATGGATTCGATCTGGGGTCTTTTTGCTTACGACGCGGTAATGTTAACCGTTGCTCTACGGCACGTATTGACAATGTATGCATTAAATGTGCTAGGTATTCTACACACGAGCGCCTGATAGTTGGTTGATCATATGATATGTGAGTGTGCTGATAGAAAATTTTCCATTATAAATTCATATATGCATGAACGATTAATGTTGTTTTCTTACTTCTAAGAAAAATTTCCATGGTCATATGTAGAAAAAATTTTTCGATTGCATCACATTGAAATATGTATATCCTTTATGAAATGAAGAAAAAAAGGGAAGGAAAAGCGTATGAATAGAGTTTCTACTGCGGTGGTGGCGGTGGTGATGGTAGCGGAAGTGGTGGTGGGGGTTGCGGCGGTGATGATTGCGGTGGCTGAGGCTGCAGAGGCTGAGGTTGCGGCGGCTGAGGCTGCGGCGGCGGCTGCGGAGCCAGAGGTTGCTACGGCTGAGGTTGCGGCGGCTGAGGCTGCGGCGGTTGAGGCTGCGGCGGCTGAGGCTGCGGCTGCGGAGGCTGAGGCTGCGGTTGCGGAGGCTGAGACTGTGGCGGCTGAGGCTGTGGCGGCTGAGGCTGCGGCAGCTGAGGCTGTGGCTGCGGCGGCTGAGGCTGCGGCTGCGGAGGCTGAGGCTGCGGTTGCGGAGGCTGAGACTGTGGCGGCTGAGGCTGTGGCGGCTGAGGCTGCGGCAGCTGAGGCTGTGGCTGCGGCGGCTGAGGCTGCGGCTGCGGAGGCTGAGGCTGCGGCGCGGCGGCCGTTTCGGCGACGGCGGTGTTGGTGGGTGTCTTAAGAGTTTCTATCAACAATCAAACTCTGACAACAATTGCAAATCACTTACAATACAAATGTGCTGTTTAAATATTTTTAAATATACTTTACAGAAAGAATATTACTAAGCATTTAAAAAACTCACCTTTTTAAAAATTTGTCGATAAATATAAATGCAATAAATATTTTTGTAGTACAGGAATATTTATGAACAGCATAAAAATTACGTATTTTAAAAATTGTACCCTAAAACTATACTATTGCTTAAGAGTTTTTAATCAACAATCAAACTCTTACAACAATTGCAAATCAGTTACAATACAAATGTGCTGTTTACCTAAACATCTGACTTGTTCTGATGTAAAATGATTCTTGATATATGTAGCTACGCTATATTAGCTACACTACGTACCGATATCGTAGTCAAGAAGTACTTTCACTTATTATAAAAGTTGAAGTGTTTATGTTTGTCTTTGCACATATGTAATTTCTTGGTTAATTAAAATTCATATCGTTCATTATAATTACTTGTTTTATGAATGTTAATTTTTATTACTTAAACAAGTGGTTTATTAACAACAACAACTGTATATGTATAAACTGTGTTACGAGGTCATCACCATTCAATAATTCATACTATACTCAATATATGTATTATGTTCTTCTGTTACGCCTTTTTTATACAATGTTAGCAAGTTTTTGGAATTTTTATAAGAAGTTATAAATACTTGACCGAATTTTATAAAATAATCTTAATTACCAATGTGTTTTTAATTGAATATCAGAAATTTTTCTATTTCATTAAATATTCATGTTGAAATTTTTATAGCAAATTAATATATATATATATATATATATATATATATATATATATATATATATATATATGTTTGGAGCAATTAGCAAAGAAAATTTAACTTTGTAAGTATAAAATTATTTTCAATTTATCAAACAGATATTTAAAAAACAGATTTTTTATATTATAAAACTGATTTTAAGTAAACATAATTTTACAGAAAATGTCTTATTCTCATTCTAATGATTTTATTCAAAGTGTTCGTGATGAAAATAAAGAAATTAAGAGTTTAGAATTTATGTGGTGGTAAATATAATTTTTACAAATTTTAAACCATCAATTTAAAAATGTAATTTTTATGAAAATTGTGTTTGAGTCAATTATTTGATAAAAATAATCCAACAATACGTTTTTTTACAGAGGAATCAAATACATCGTTCGAGGCCTATTTATTGTTTGCGTGCTGGTTGGAGTTAATAATGGAATTAAACGCAAATAACGAAATAAATGGGTCTGGTAGTGAAAGAACGTCACAAGACATGTCAGAATTATTTAACGAAGTAGATAATGAAGAAATACCGCAAAATATTTTACAAGAATTGTTAGTAGGGATACCTATGATTGCAGATGAATTGATCAACGATATACCTATGACCGAAAATGATTCCGATTCAATGGAAAATTTTGAAATTGTGCCCGAACAAAATTCGAAGTTGCGTCCAGATGAATCAATCAACGATATCTCTATGGCTGAAAATGATTCCGATGCGATGGAAAAATTTGAAATCGTGTCCGAAAATAATACGAGGGTGCGTCGGTTTAATTTAAATGGTCGCAGTATTGTATTTAAAATTAAGGAAGTACCCGAAAATAAAGATGCGTTGGCGTGGGTAAAACAAGGTGTTAACGAAATTATACAGCGTATTACAAAGGACGTTGAAGCGGAGGATAAGGTAGGGCTTACTTTTACAAGCGTCAATTTTGTGAAAGGACCCGCATGGTTAAGTTTTCGCGATGCCAAAGACTTAAGTTTTGAAGATGTTTGGAATTTATTGGGTGCGATTTTTCAAAGTAACTCCGAAGGCTTAGCTACCGATAAATTCCGATTAACTGCTACATATGTAAGACCGCCTCGAGGTAGTGGAAGAGTAAGAACTGCTGCATATAATACATACAAAGAAGAATGTAAAAAACGTCGAGGAATAATTTTTATTACAAATAACGATAATTTGTGTCTTCTGCGGGCGATTGTTGTTGCAAAAGCGCACATAAAGAAAGACGTCAATTTGAAAAAAATTTTAGCTAATCGACACAACATTCAAACAGAAAAAGTTAACAAGCTGTTACATAAAACAGGGTTGGTAGTGCCTGAAAATGGTGCTGGAATCAACGAACTCAGAATTTTACAACAGCATCTAAAAAAATACAAAATTACTGTTTACAAGTACCAAACAAAAGGTCGAGAAGTGATATTTGAAGGAAACAACAACGACGCAATTTACAAAATAAATCTGTTGTTAAATGAAAATCATTTTAGTATAATAACCAGTTTGACTGCAGCGTTTTGTTGTCATTATTACTGCGAAGCTTGCCATATCCCGTATAATACAAGGAATAGACATAGGTGTGGTGCAACCTGTCCGTGTTGTCAACAGGCTCCCCCATGTGCAAAACACAATGTGGAAATTAAATGCGATAGATGTAATAGGGATTTTCGTAGCCAACAGTGTTTTGAGAATCATCGGAAAGAAAAATCGTTGGGTAAAGATACTGTTTGTAATTTGATCAAACGTTGTGATAGTTGTTTAAAAACTGTGAACAAGAAAATCCGAAAGCAAAAGCATGTGTGTGGAGAAATTTTTTGTAAAATGTGCGACCGTTATGTTTCCGCTAATCATTTTTGTTACATTAAAAAAGACATTAAGGAACCAAAATTGGACAAAACGTTATTTATCTTTTTTGACTTAGAATCCAAACAAGAAAAACCGCTGAACGAAAACACCGATACAGTGATACACGAGCCAAATTTATGTGTGTACACTCAGTGTTGTGATAATTGTGTTAATGTGGAAACACTGATATTTTGCCAGAAATGTGGATTTCGTCAACATGTTTTAAAGAACAATGTAATTGACACATTTATGAAGCAGCTGTTAAACATAAGAAAAAATTTTAAGAAAATTATTTGCATTGCACACAACGGACAGGCCTACGATCATCAGTTCATTTTAAGGTATGTCTTTGAAAATACACAACTTCGGCCAGATATTATTATGAGAGGGTCAAAAATATTAATGCTGGAAATTGAAAATGTACGTTTTATTGACTCCTTAAACTATTTTCCAATGGCGCTCGCAGCACTTCCTAAGGCTTTTGACTTACCATCGACGTCTAAGAAAGGATATTTTCCTCATTTGTTTAATACGGAGGAAAACAAAGATTATGTTGGCCCCCTTCCAGATGTAACCTATTACACCCCAGAAACGATGAAAGGTACCGATAATATTGAAGAAGAAGATGAAAGAAAAAAATTTTTTAAATGGTACAATGAAACAAAGGAAAGCGGGTATATATTTAATATGAAAAAAGAAATTGTAGAGTACTGTACTAGCGACGTCGACATACTAAAAAGAGCCTGTTTAAAATTTAGAGCGGCATTTTTAGAAGAATGCAATGTTTGTCCGTTTACGGAAGCAATTACGATCGCATCTGCGTGTAATTTGGTGTTTCGTCGAAAATTTTTACAACCTAATACAATCGGCATAATACCTCGAGGCGGTTATCGTTTAGCAGATAATCAATCAAAAATTGCACTACAGTGGCTGATATATGAAGAAAACGAACGGGGAATTTTAATTAAACATGCGGGTAGACAGCGAGAAGTAATTCTGCCAGGGACTAATTATAAAGTTGACGGATTTTGTGAAGAAACAAATCAAGTTTTCGAATTCCACGGGTGCTATTATCACGGTCACGATCTTTGTCAACCAACGCGTCGTAATGAAGCATTACATGAAGCACCGGATGATACACTGAACAGCAGATTGGAACAAACAAAAGTAAGAACATGGAAAATACAACAACTAGGTTTTGAAGTCGTAGAAAAATGGGAATGCGAGTTTCGAAAAATGCTAAAGACCAGAACTGATTTAAAATACTTAGAGGATCATCCTCTCATAAATTACGTACCATTAAATCCAAGGGATAGTTTTTATGGTGGACGTACAGGGTGTGCAAAATTATATTATAAAATAAATAGCATCGACGAGCAGATTAAATATATAGACATCTGCTCCTTATACCCCTGGGTTTGTAAATATGGAAAATTTCCCCTAGGTCATCCAAAAATATATGTTGGTGATGAATGCAAAGAACTTATCGAAAACGACAATTTAAGTAGTGTAAATGGATTGATCAAATGTAAAATTTTACCACCGCAAAATTTGTATCATCCGGTACTACCAGTAAAACAAAACAATAAACTCATGTTTGTGTTGTGCCGGCTGTGCGGAGAAGAGTGCAATCAAGAAGAGTGTACACACACCGACAAAGAGAGGGCTCTCACTGGAACTTGGGTAGTAGATGAAGTACAGAAGGCTGTTGAATTAGGATACCGACTGTGTGAAGTTTATGAAATTTGGCAATATGATGTTACACAGTATGACAAAGCAACAGACGATGGTGGTTTATTTGCTGATTTCATAAACAAGTTTTTAAAAATGAAACAAGAAGCTTCAGGATGGCCGTCAAGTTGTACCACGGATGAAGAACGAAATCGATACGTAGACGAATATTTTGAAAAGGAGGGGGTTCGTCTAGATTGTGCCAAAATTTTAAAAAATCCAGGCCTACGATCACTCGCCAAATTAATGCTAAACAGCTTTTGGGGAAAATTTGGACAGCGGGAAAACCAGCCGAAAACAAGCATCATTGAAGAGGCAAAGGAACTGTACGACCTACTTACCAGCCCGAGCGTCGATGTTAATTATATACAGGAAGTGAATGAAAATACGATTCTCGTTAACTGGGAGCATAAAGATGAAGCAGCAGATTTGTTATCTACTGTAAATTGTGTAATTGCCGCATATGTTACTACTCAAGCTCGCCTTAAACTGTATAACTATCTTGAAAAATTACAAAATCGTGTTTTATACTACGATACGGACAGTGTAGTTTATATATCAAGAAAGGGAGAATTTGAACCAGAAACGGGTTCATTTTTGGGTGATATGACTGATGAGTTGGAGGAATACGGTGTTGGTAGTTATATTACCGAATTTGTTTCCGGCGGCCCGAAAATGTATGGCTATACAGTGTATTCGACAAGAGAAAACAAAATTAAACCACCCACATGCAAGATCAAAGGTATAACAATAAATTATCAATCCGGAAAACTGGCTAATTTTGATACGTTGAAGCGAATGATTCTGGAAGACGCACCACCGGTCAGTATAGTTTCGCGAAATATACGGCGCACTGAAGATCATACTATAATAACAAAGACAGAGACAAAAATACTTAAACCAACTTTTAGTAAACGTCGACGGATAGAAAATTTTGATTCAGTACCGTACGGTTTTAAAAGACACCGAATAGAATAAACATTAAGTGAAGTTATAAAACAGTGACTCTTATATAAACAAGATAATTTAGTGTATATGTACTTAAACATTCTTGTAAAATAATTGTGTGAGTGTGTGTGCGTGTGTTAACTGATAAAAACGTATGTACTTTACTTATTCAGTTAACAATGACTTTTGTTATTTTGTAAATATTAATACAAATTATTTATTAAGATAATATTAAGAAGGAAATAGAAATAACAACAAACATTATTACCAGTTAAGTAATTTTTATTACTAATCAAATAAAAATTGAGTAAAAAATGTAATTATATATTTAAAATAAATAAAATTGTTTCATATGAAAATTTTCTTGTAACATTTTATAAACATTTAAATAAGTGGTTATCTTCTTCTTGGTCCCTCTTCAGAGTTGAAACACATTTGATGCGATTGTATTTTCGCCATATCTATATTACATCTTTCAAATCTATCCATTGGTTTGCCGCGTCCGAAAATCCAAGCCATTTCACGTATGCCTTGTCCTTAGTCTTTTTTAACACCTTTTCCACTAAATACACATCCGGGTACTTCACTTTCTGGAGTTCTTCGTTATAGAAACCACCCTGTATTGGATTACCTTGATAATCCTCCAATAGGTATGTAACCGGGTTAGTTAATTGTACCTTAATTATTTTAAAAAGTTCAGTTGACCACGATGGTAGATATCCTTTGTCAAATTGGGATTTATACTTGCTAATACGAACAATATCGCCGACTTTATATTTTGGTTTATTTGCAATTTTTACATAACTGTAAACGGTTGAAAGTAGTTTATCCTCCTTACTTGGTGTTACATCACGTGGTCGCATTTTTATTGTTCTATGCTTACGTGAATTGTAGTCATCTACCAATTTGCTCAACATATCAATCCAGCGATACGATCCGTTGTGACTAAACATTTTCCACATTTCAGTTTTAAGTGTTCTGTTAAATCTCTCCACTACTGATGCTTTTTTCGTGGAAAATGTCGAATAGTGGTTGATGTTGTACTTGTTCATGAGTGTTTTAAACAGCTGATTTTTAAATTCTGAGCCATCGTCAGAATGCAAGTTTCGGGGGACACGTCCTTGCTTAAGAACCGATTCAAAGGCGGCTGTCACCTCTTTTCCAGTTTTATTTTTAACAGGGACACACCAAGCATACTTAGAAAATACGTCAATTATACTTAACAGGAAAGCGTATTTTTTGTTCACCGAAGCATAAGTTCCCATTTCAATTAAATCACATTGCCAAAGATCATCAATTCCTTTCACAATTACATGTCTCCTTGGAAAATTCTTTCGCGCTGGTTTGTGTATTTCACGTACCACTTGCCATTTGCTCATTTTTACTTTTTATATTGATTAGTTTAATAAGTTGTTGATTAATCTCTTCATAAAACTTTAAAATTTCGCCAAACCCTCGTTCCACCTTTGACAGTCGTTGATCTAATACCTTTATTGCTTCTTGCGTTTGAGTTATAAATGAATCGGGTAGCTCTTTTGTTGCTGCAGCTAACTGTTCTTCTACAAACCTTTTTAAAAATTTTAAATTTACCACATCTTGATCATCGGCCGGATCCCTTACATTTGTCAGTTGTCTGTGCCCAATATCATAGTTTCCCATACGTGTCAACTTCAACCCAATTTGTTTAAGAAGTTCCTTTTTAATACTTTTGTCATGAACTCGACCGTATTTATCTATAATTATCTTTTTGTTACGTGTACGGCCAAATTTATCCATAATTACTGAATAATATCTGCCTCTCTCAGTTCTTCGATGATAGAAACTATTTCGTTATTGTGTGCAGAGTGTCCAGCTTGTTTTGATGCCACTAGAAGCCGTAGTCTACTGACTAGTTCATTCGGGTCGTCCCAGTATATAAAGTCCTTTTTCAAATTGTTCAACTGCATCAAACCATGTCCAGATTTTGGAGTACCACCGACGCTACTGAAATTTGGAGCACTTCCAACACGACTTCTTGTGTCATATATTCTTCTGGGTATTGCCTTTTTAGTGGAACTAATTGGAAACAATCGACTAACAATGTTTTGGTATTTATCACTTTTATTACCTTGAATTTGCTCGTTTGGATCATAATATTGTCTGTGAGCATTCGTTTGCTTTAAAATTAATTTATATTGATTCAGATCTGCTTCTGTATATAGTCCTTTTGTCGGTTCCTTCATGAAAATTAACTCGTATAAACCAGGTGTCCCCATATACCTAATATCACCAATCACAATATCGTTGCCGTCTATTTCAAACGGTAAATTCCCCAACATCAATTGTTCACCCTTTCTGTACGGTCCAAAACCCGAATCTATTTTGTCATTCTGTTCAATATATATCTCTATATATTTTCTTGGTAATGGTTCAAAAGCATTAAACAAATATTCTTTGTCTTTAGGTGTTATCCTCAAGGCACGAGCAGTACTCTGTGCTGATTTGGCTAATTTCGGCGTTACAAGTACATTTTGTTGTTGCCGTTGCCGCACTTTTGGGTACGATTCAAAAACATCTTCTGGATACGATTGAGAAGCATCTTCCGGAAAATCCTGTGTTAAAATATCTTGGTATTCCTCTTCCTGCTTTGTTGGTAAAAAGTAGTTTTCAGCTCGTGATTTCTTTTTAGGCGTAAACGGGTCCATTACTTGTGTCTGTTCTTCTTTTGTTTCCACTTTGAATGGTTGTTTTTTCTCATCGCTTAACTTTGTTACTATTTCTTTAAGAGGTGCGGTTACTGGTTCTAGTGTACTTTGCAACAACATATTCGATTCAATTTTCCCAGACCGTAAGGCATTGAATTTTTTTCGTATATTATTTGTTGCTTTTATAATATTTTTCTTAACAATCTTCTTTTTTATACTCTCTTTTTTATCCATTTTGGCGACTGTTTTCTGCAACAGTTTCTCAAATACTGAGAGTGTATTTTATCATCCACTATATTTATAAAACAGCTAAACAGCTATACTGAATTAAACGGATCTGATGAGCTAAACAGACCTGTTTGGTTTAAACAACTGGTTAAAAGCTGTTTTCATCGTAATTTTAACCCAATTAAACAGAGCTGTTATTTAAAACAGACCTGTTAAGTTAAACAGCCCTGTTCGGCTTAACAAACCAGTTCAGAGCTGTTTTTATTGTAATTCTGACCCTTTCCAGAAGCTGTCAAATTTGTTTCGGTATCTTCCGTTGTGAATATCATCTTCTTTACAGATAGTTAAGAATCCATATCTATCGCGCCAACATTCTTGACACAATTCTTTGAATTGTACGAATGACATGTCGGAATTGACATGGTCGTCGAAAATATGTCTGAGATTAAGGTCATCTTGTTTGAAGACGGCAATAAAATTAGTATTGTCCCGCACATGATGCTTCGGCGCTGCTGTATACGTTTGTGTTAAGTAAAAACAATCATCGTTGTAGTGCCGGGAGTGGCAAAAATATTCTTCTATTACGGCTTTCTTTTCCCGCGCAGATACATCATCAAATATTATCAACGAATATGGTAAAGCATCGCTTGGTGGTATGACGTCATCATTATTGGAGAATGTAAAATAACCCAAATCTTTAACAGCTTCGGTGATTTGTTTTAGATATTTATATTTCGGTTGTTGTAGTGATTTGGAGTAGATGTATATGTTTTCAAATGTCAATCCATTGGGGTGTTGTATGAGTGAAATAAGTAACGACGTCTTACCACATCCACTTGGGCCACAAATAATTGCTCTAATATTCTTTGGTAATAACGGACCGTTTTTCTTAAAGTTGTTGTTACTATCGTCCGATGAAAATTCAAAATTGTTTACCGGTAATTTTTCTTGCTGTTTAACGAATGAAGAGGAAGAAGACATCGTTGGTGTTAATTGAATTAAGTTATTTTTCATACTAATCAGTTAAGTTAGATTTCAAATATATTTATATTGTCTATATATAGCTTAAAATTCATTTTCTAATCTCAGTTTTACTTAAAATGTCTGTGCGAAAACAACGAGCCGTCAGTTGTAAAAGGACAAGCGGTGTGAAAACAACTGGTCGCGGTCTAATAAATTCTGCAATAAATAAGCTACCATTTGAACTACATTTACCTGGCTACCAGTATTGTGGACCTGGAACTAAACTACGAGAACGATTGTTGCGTGGTGACCCAGGTATCAACAAATTGGACGCTGCGTGCAAAGAACACGATATTGCCTATTCACAATTTAAAGACATAAAAGATCGACATAAAGCCGATTTAATTTTGGCTAATAAAGCGTGGGAACGAGTCAAATCATCAGACGCAAATTTTGGTGAACGAGCAGCTGCTTGGGCTGTAACAAACGCGATGAAATCTAAAGTAAAATTGGGAATGGGTCATTCGAAAAAGAAAAAAATAAATAGAAAAGGAAAGAAAATAATATTTGGTGCGGGAATTCGTAACATAAGAAGTATACTGAAGAAAAACAAGCCGAAAACTATTAAAGATTCAATCAAAATTGCACTGAAAGCCGCTAAAAATATTTTCAAGAAAAACAAGAATCAGTTTACATCACCTAGGATTATTCCACTTCCAAAAACTGGTGGAATTTTACCGTTTCTAGTTCCACTTTTTGCAGGTTTGTCCGCTGTTGGATCGCTTGCTGGTGGCGCTGCTGGTGTTGCGAAAGCAATTAATACTTACAAAACAGCACAGAAACAGTTAGATGAAAATCAAAGACATAACAAGATGATGGAAGCGATCGCTCTTGGATCAAAATCTGGTACTGGACTTTATTTGAAACCGTACAGAAGAGGATGGGGACTTTTTATCGAATCAAAAAACCACTAAGCAAGCTACCCAATAGACCGTTAACTGATCGCGACATCTATCGGTTTGGAAACACACATTTACCAAATTTCCGTGGTGTATTTATGAGAGATGAATTGCCAAAGCGACCATGGAGAAATGAGTGTGGTGTTGTTAATTTAGATAGTTCATTTGGACCCGGAAGTCATTGGGTAGCATACGCAAAAAACGGCAAGAATGTGGAATATTTTGATAGTTATGGAAATTTACCACCACCTACTGAAGTTGTGAAATATCTTCGTGGAACCAAAATAAAATATAACTATAATGTTTATCAAAATTATAATGAGTTTAAGTGTGGACATCTTTGTTTGGAATTTTTATGTAACAAAAACAATTTTGCATAAATAAATATGATTGTAATGTATAACCTAGTTTTATTTGTATCTTAAACATCATGTCGTTCACATTAACTTTAAGTGGAGACTCATCAGTATTAACTGCAGATTATTTTCCACCTATCGAATTACCTGGTGATTACGTTTGCGGTCTGGTAAATTTCGAGACGTATAATTCTGTACCAAATGTAGATGAAACAAATAATTTGTTTCATTTTGGTGATAACGATGAAAATCCACACATCATCGAGATACCTGTTGGTAATTATGACTTAGAAGATTTGGAAGCTTATATAGATGATATGTTAACAAGAAGTGGTAAGGCAAGTGCTAATGCTCAACTTTTACTGCGCGCGAATAACAACACATTGAAAAGTTCAATAAAATGTACGGAGACAATGCATTTCGATAAAGAACGAAGTATTGGATCGTTGTTAGGTTTTAATAAACGAAAATTGGAGAAGTATCACTATCATAATTCGGATAAGCCAACAAACATTATGAAAGTCAATCTGGTACAAATTGAGACGAATATTACAACAAACAGCTACCTGAACAACATACAAGCGCATAATATATATTCATTTTCCATACAAGTTGAAGCTGGGTATAAAATAAGTGAGTCGCCGAGTACAATCATCTATATGCCCGTGAGCGTGCAACGGATAACATCTCTAGTGCTACGTATTGTGGATCAGGACGGTGATTTGATTAATTTTCGAGGCGAAACGGTAACGGTTAAATTACACTTAAAACCAGCATAAGAAATGTTGGTATTTAACGAAGAGAAACCCGTACAATCAAACAGTTTACAACTTACCACCAATCTGAGCAGATCGTTGACAAGAAAGAGACCATTAACGTTAGCAAACGCAAATTATCTACAACAGTTGGGCTTGATTTTGAAAAAGAAGAAGAAGAAGAACAAGAAGAGGAAAAATGAATAATATTTTGAACATTAACACAGCTGTTAATTTTGATGAAAGCATTTCGAAACTAGAAGAGCATGCGTATTCACCGTTTTTGAATACTTTTGGTAACAACGACGAAATTAAAATTTGTATACAGAATCAAAATTTAACTTTATTACCACACAAAAGTTATCTATACATAGAAGGACAGCTGTTGAAGAGTGATGGAACGGTTTCGGCTACAGCTGAGTTAAGCAATAACTCAATGGCCTACCTGTTTGAAGAAATGCGATATGAACTAAACGATGTGGAGATTGATCAATGTAAATACGTTGGTCCAACAACTACACTGCTGAATTATCTATCATTAAATAAAAATCAAGGTCAACAATTACAAAACGCGGGATGGTGTGGTCCAGATGAAAAAGTCAAAGTATCCGACAAAGGTTACTTTAACTTTTGTCTACCGTTGGATCGAGTGTTTGGTTTCGCTAACCATTATAAAAAAGTTATTATTAATGCAAAACATCAACTGATTATGATTCGCGCACGAACGGATCTTGACGCAATTGTTTCAACAACGGATGACGTCACTTTCCATATACACAAAATCCAATGGATGGTTCCGCACGTAACTGTTTCTGATGAGTCGAAATTAAAGTTACTAGAAATTGTGGAAAATGGTCAAGATATACCAATCGCCTTTCGCACTTGGGATATGCACATACAACCAGCGATTCCAACAACGAAACACAACATTTGGACTGTGAAAACAACGACTCAGCTGGAAAAACCGCGTTATATTATATTCGCGTTACAAACAGATCGACGTAATAAAAAAGAGAAAAACGCTAGCATTTTTGATCATTGCGACCTCTTTGATGTGAAGGTGTATTTGAATTCAGAAAAATATCCATACATAGATCTGAATTTAGATTTTGCAAATGATAAATACGCGCTAGCATATCACATGTATTCAAAATTTCAAGAAGTATACAATGATTCGAAAAAAACGACGAATGAACCACTGTTAAATCGAAAAGAATACAAAAATATGGCCCCCATCATGTTTATCGATTGTTCTCATCAAAACGAATTTCTGAAAAGTGGATCGGTGGATATACGAATTGAATTTAAAACGTCAAAGGAAATACCAGAAAATACATCGGCATTTTGTTTATTGTTACATGATCGTATAGTCCAATACAATCCATTGACGAACATCGTCTCAAAATATATATAAAAGCCATAGTCAACTTCAAAGCCAATCATTCTTACTTCAGACCTTGCATCAGCAGCAGCAGCATTACTACAATGACCGACGTAGCGATTGTTGATTTCCAAAGCTTTCAAAACACAACGAAAGCAACTTATTATATAAAAGAACTGGCTATACTGAAGTTTGATTCTGGTAAAAATTATTACAATGACGACTACGTACTACAACATTATACTTTTAAACCACCATTTTCGTTCTGTTATTTGAGTGTAAAAGATCAGCAAACCGCTCGATGGTTACGAAAACACCATCACGGATTTTCCTGGATGGATGGTCACATCGACTACGATCAGTTGCAATATATTTTATTGGATTCTTTGCATTCAACTAGAATCATCTATGTCAAGGGTGGAGAGAAAGTTAAATGTCTTAAGCAACTACTACCATCAATGTGCATCATCAATCTTGAAGAAGTGCTAAACTGTCCAAAGCTACAGACCATGGTGACAACTTACAACAGCCCTCGGTGTGGAAGTCATTTATCTGGACATTGTGCATTACAAAACGTTATATCTACATACAAACACTATTGTTATAACATGTAACTGAATATTATGCATTGAAAAATGTTACATCTATGTACATCTGTTATAATTTTAATAAAAAAAATTTAAAAAAAAAAATAAGTGTGTTTTTATTTTTGGGGAATAGGGGTATACATAAATAAAAAAAATATATATATTTTTTAAAATATTTATTAACAAACAATATAAAATAACAAACAATTTTTAATTATGATCAACATACATAATTATATTATTCTATTAAGTTTTGTGAAGATTTGTATATCCATTTTTGTTGAATCCCTTTGATAGAATCATTCCATTGGTTTCGTTAACAATTCCACTTCATTTAAACGCTACAAGAAGGATCATAGTGTGCAGAATTGTAATATTCCATTAAGTTAATTTCCCTGAATTCTATCGAGAAGGTTTTTCCTACAACGCCGGTGTTGACAACAGCCATGTTGGGTGAGTTTTTCAACCATTCAAATTTTTGGGTCTCCATATTGTCGAATCTCATTGGTAGTGATACATATCCATTTTCCAACTCCAGAACAGTTTTCATTTTCGTCGGATCAAATTTTGACTGTAATTGCCTAATTCCGACAATTTTATACAGCTTGTTAATAACCATATCACCCAATTTTATCCACGGTTTCACCTTCCCGGTTTCATTCAATTGCCTCAACAATTCCATAGTAACGCCACGATCTTGCTGAGGGAGAGCAGCAGCAGCAGTAGCAGCAGCAACAGCAGCTTCGTAAGTATTGAATTCCATTTTTCACAGCAACAATTAAATTTTTTACAACAATTAAACAGCAACAATTAAATTTTTCACAACAATTAAACTGATAAAAACAACTGATGAGTTTTGGAGATAACTATAAAATTTGTGAGTAACGAAGAGTTTATATAGAGAAAAGTCACGTTATTTAGACATGTGATCACAAAACAAGAATTTTCCAGTAATTGTTCTAGAAAATCATGTGGTCGAGTTACACCTAACCTACATAACCAAGGTAAAATGATGCAATCGAACAATTTTTCTCTTCATATGACCATGGAAATTTTTCTTAGAAGTAAGAAAACAACATTAATCCTTTATGCATATATGAATTTATAATTAGCTGAAAAATTTTCTATCAGCACACTCACATATCACATGATCAACCAACTATCAGGCGCTCGTGTGTAGAATACCTACCACATTTAGTGCATACATTGTTAACACGTGCCATAGAGCAACGGTTAACATCACCGCGTCGTAAGCAAAAAGACCCGAGATCGAGTCCATCAACCGACAGCATTTTATTTAATCTGAACACCATTACTGAAAAATATAGGCAATGTACACAACACCTCGAAAATTCAAACATTATCGGACCATATATCACCAAAATGAACAAAATTACAAAGTCAAAAAATACCAAAATTAGGGTCCATAGGGCCAATTGTAAAAATTGCCAAAATAAAGGTCAATGACTCCAAGGTCCACGGGCCAATCGCCAAAACTTGAAAAACCACCAAAACCAAAATTAAAGGTCAAAAACCCCCAAAATTTGGCCCGGGCCAATTGCCAAAAATTTGAATAATTAATTAGCTCATTTGCATAAAAATTTTCCCATGCTCAAGTGGCCCCATACCTACTAATGTGCTCTTTACAGATGAATCAAAATTTCGTTTATATCATTCAGGTGATCGATTACGGGTCTGACGACACCGTTCCGAACATTCTACATCGAGTGGTTTAAGAGAAACGACTCCATTTAAAAGACAGTCTGTAATAGTTTTAGAGTGGAGTAAGTTTGAAAGGACGCACTGAATTAATTTTTGTCAATGACGGTTCAATAACAGTTCCAAGGTACATTGAAGACGTTTTTCAAGAAGCTATCATACCTTTTGTGTGGGCAGCTATCATGCCCACACGTGTGAGAGCTCTTCAGAGGGCTATAGGAGGCAATACTCGCTACCAAATATACAAATTTAAGAAAACTAAGTTGCTAAATTTAGACATTTTTTATCAAAATAAAAAGTTTAGTTACAATTAAAAACAAAACAATTTAATTTATCACTTCTAATAAATTTATAACTACATTTGTTTAAACTCACGAAATTTTGATACCTCTTGATATTAAATATGTAATTATAAAAATATATGCCAAACTACAAATAAAAAATAAATTAATGATTTTTGTTTCTAATTTTAAGAACATTCGTTTTTTTTAACTTGAAGGTATTTCAATAAATTCATAGTTCATATAGGGTAGCTTTGCTAGTTTCCTGTCCAGTTCCAGTACTTGTCCATTTTACTGTACAATAGCATATAATAGTAATACAAAAACAGATAACCGAACATGTTTGCATTTGTAACAAAGCTGACACATAAACAAGTGACAACATAGATAAAAAATACTTATTCGATAGAGTTGCGTATTTAAAAAAAAAAATTATTATTCGGTCACTTGTTTTCATGTTGTACGGACAGTATGTGAATATACAAAAAAAAATAATATAATGACGTTTCACGGTTAGTTTTAATACTGTTATGACATGATTAAGTTTTATTTTTTGTTTTTATACTAATATTTAAGACACGTTGAACGTAATTAGAAGTGAAAATTTTTTTTATAAAGTTAAATTAATTTGTAAAAATTTGGTGGAGGGATATTAAGTAACCAATTCTTTAAAAACTTCAGTTTTCGACCACTTGGACGAAAACTTAAACAGTCAAATGAAATTTATTTTATTTCTTAATCTAGCTAAATATTGTGAAATACTAAAAACCTTTGTTCTAGACAATTACTATTGGCTGCTTGATTAGGGATTTAATTTTCGTCCACTCAATTATTTGCGTTGAATGAATTACAAAAGTTTAAATTATATGGACTGAAAACTGCATTAAATTGTACTTTTCAGTTTTCGTCCATATATTTTTCTGTATGTGAATTATATTATTTTCACTTTTAGATAACGTCCTTAGAATCAAAAAAATTATAAACTAAAATAAAATAAAAACGTTTAATAAGAAAAATAAGCGGTCCTGAATACATATAAGCATTTGCTTTCTATTAAAATTAATTTTTTTATAACAATTCTTAACCTAAAGGGTGGTCGAAAACTAGCCTACATGTGGACGACAACTAACTTTTTTGGACGAAAACTAGCGAAATCCGTATATTTATCATTATCATTTTTTTATAAAAAAAACAATGAGCGTAATTAGTTATCATTTTATGTCAATTAAAATAGACTATATAAGCAATAAATAGCAATATAATTCATTAGCATTAGATCAATTGAATATATTCTTTTTATGTTGCAAAGCTATCAACTCCACCAATGGACGAAAACTAGCGACGCTACCCTATATAATAACAATAATATTTATTTGTATAAGGACAACACCTATTGCAAGGAGTTTGACAATTTATGACAGCAGAATTAATATTCTATATAAATTAATAAGAAATAATAACAAATTTTAGTAACAATAATTAATAACACAAATTAATAACAGGGCCGTGGAGAGAAATGACGAACTAGGGATGGAAACTTTTCTCAAAGAATCGATTCTCGATTCCGATTCTAATTTTTTACGATTTTGAGAATCGATTAATCGATTAAAAGAATCGATTTTAATCGATTCCTTACGTTTAAATTTTTTTTACATTTTAAGCTGCTTTAACAAGATTTAAAATTAATTACTAGTAAATTGGCTATTGATAATTTTTTTTAACGAAATATTTTATATATGACATACTGCAATGAGACATAATATAAATTGTAAATATATTCCTTTTTTTCTAATAAATAATAAATTAAGTAAATTTTGAAGGAAAAATTATCTATTAGTTTTAGAAAACCATACATTTTCTGGCACTAATCTTAAAAATAACAGCAGATTCAACTGATTAGGTCTTAATCGGCTACGAAATAAACGCTCACAAGGCGTTGTTGTAGCCCTTTTATCTTATATGATTAGACGAACGACGGGTGACGGACTAGACTCTTGCCCTGTGTACTACTAAACCGCGCGAACACGAACTAGCAAAAATTTAAATTATTTGACATCTATTTGGAGTCTTATAGACGTTACATATTTAAATTTTTGACTGTGTGTTTGCGCGATTTATTAATGCACATGCCTAAATGCACGGGAATTTTTTATACCAGAAATCGAACTTCGAACACGGTTTGACAATTTTAAACAATTGACGGTTACACTTATAACAGAATTGACAGATTACAACAGATTTTGAAAAGTCAAAGTCGATTCTCAATAATCGATTCTTTTACGAGAAGAATCGATTCTCGAGTAGAATCGGAATCGATTTTGCCATCCCTATGACGGACCCCGAGAATAAATCACATTTTTAAAAAACCTTTCTTCCACAAGCAAGTGACGAGCAAAAAAAAAAAAACAGTAATTTTCTCGGCTCCCGTAAAGACAACTACGGGCATTCTTTTCCAGACCGGGCCCCGGAGTTGGGCCTGCGGTTATCCTATCTTATCGTCAGGCCTGATTAATAAAAATGAGAATAACAAAAAATTATGAATGATATCTACTTGATTATTTTAGTTAAAGTTATGGAACTAAATTAGCTGAACAAAAAAGAATAAAAATAAAATAATATAAATAAATAATTAAATAAAATTGCTTAGTTAACCCTAAATGTATTAATTAATTATGTACTAATTGAATTTGTACGAAAAAAATTAATAAAGTATTGAAATCAAATTGAAAACAGCGTAACATATATTGCAGCTTGGAACTTTGATTGATCAAAACATTATAAAATCTTGCCGTGCGACAAACACATCAAAGTACAAAGGACAAGAAAACGAGTGACAAGTTTTATTTATTTAGGACAAAGGCTCGAGTACGAAAGGTTGATACAGTATAATTAAATAAATTGTTTAGTTTTTCATGTGATTCTACATGGAACAATTGTCACGAAGTGACCATCATGCCAATGGCCCCTATAATATATTACTCTTTTTTAAACTGGCAGTATACTTGCATCAATATCATAAAAAACTATAACCAGTATTTTTCTCTATAATTGTTATGTACAAAAAAATCGTACACACATACATATAGACATAGAACCAATAGTATTAGAGTAATTCATAAGTATTCATTATAGCCCGTCCACATTACACAAACTTTTGTTTGTACAAACTTTTACACAAACAAAAGTTTGTACAAATAACACGTCCACATTACACAAACTTTTGTTTGAGTGAATTTTTGCACAAACTTTTGTTTGAGCAAACTTTTGTAGAGAATATTGGTGAAGTTTGACCATATATAAATGGGATGACTTCTCAAGTACAGCAATAATTACTAGTATTGTGCGCTGTAGGTTGTCTACTTATCTAGGTTAGTGTTAAAAGAAACCGCCACTCATAAAACAGGTAATATATTTAAGCACAATTGGAGTGAGCATAGGGTGATATTTGGTCACTTTAAAAGTTTATAATCACTCTCAAAAAGTCATCCCAAATATCGATGGTTAAAGTATACAATACACTAGATGCAAGTAAGTGCACATTATTTTTTTGAAGCAAGTCGCCTTTTATAACCTACAAAGGGTCGGTCGTAACAAATATTTTTAATTTATTGATAATAAATATTTATTGTAGGTATTCAGTTTCGATGTTTTTCGGAGACCATTACCCTAGACTGGAATGAATCGAGAAAGGCGGGTGAATAGGAACACAAGGAAAAATGTTCTCATGAGCTTGGTTTAAAAACACTAAACATAATAAAAATCTACTCAGTAGAAGTAGGAGCGGGATCTAATGGGTTAGTGTTGACCAATATGGCGGTTACTAAAGAAAGTTGGATTTAAAATTTTTCCATATTTACTGAGGTTTATATTTGTTGTTATAAATTTTGTTAGAATATTTATTAATAAATAGTCTCAAATTCCACCCAAATTCATACAAAAATTAAAAAAATATTTATAACCACCGACTTTTTCTGGCGATTTGCCTCAAAGAAGATAATGTGTATCTATTCATTTATTGTATGGTACCTACTATAAACTTTTTCTAAAAACTATTCATTTTGGTGCTCTAATTAAAAAATTCTTATTTAATCAAAATTTTTAATACATAATATCTGAAAAAGGAAGACTACAAACTTTTAATTGTTTTTATTTGTTTAAGAGAAAATAATGAGGATTTAACATTGAGATTAAGTTGGATGTTAATATAGGCCGAAAAGGAGTGAATAGGGACAGTATCTAGGTTAATAGGAACGCTATATTAGGTATAAAGAAACGAATGTGGGGTGATTAGGGTCGAATAATGCATGTATTGGCACATAGAACAGAACAGTTTTAAGGTTTTCAAGTCAATCGATATTTTTATAAAAACATTCAGCATGACTTTTCTATACTTTATAAATTTTATTTTAGATTTATTGTCAATTTCTACACAAAATCATGAAGTATTATTTCTTTTTTGGATGTATAAATACAAAAAAATTCGAAATTATGTTATATTTCTGTTTCAATTTTGGTCGGCCCTACGGATCGTCCCCATTCACCCTGTTATCGTCTCTTTTGACCCCTATTTACCATAGAGAAGAAATTACATTATTTTTGTAATTTTTTTAAAAACCGGGGACATTTTCCAAAATTTTTGATTAATGTAATAAAGTGACCATTCTCGCGTAAATTTTTAGTATATTAAATTAATGTTCTTTAATATATTAATTAATATAATATTAAAGAATACGTACTGATAAAATAAATATAAAAAAATACGGTGTAAAGCCTGAATTCGTGCCTACTCGGTCATTTTTACGGTAGTTGTCAAACTCACACGTTCACACCAACTTTTTGATGCGAGATACAAAAATCCACAAACACTGGTACAGCCTTCAAATATCACGTTCATACGTATCGTTTGCCCAAACTTATGTTTGTGCAAACAGTTTATTCAAACAAAAGTTTGTGTGATTTTACAAAACGTTTGCGCAAACTTCACGTCCACACGTACCATTTGCACCAACTTTTGTTTGTGTAAAAGTTTGTACAAACAAAAGTTGGTGTAGTGTAGACGGGCTATTAGAGATAGTTCTATTAAAACTTTGCAACAACCACTCTGATTGTATGCATATATATAGATAGGTACATCATTATACGACGGTACACCTATTACACAGACATCACTACAGTAAAACCTTATCAGCTTTAAAAGTTAAACTGAATAGTTCTATAATTGACATAACGCTAATATTCCGCTTGTTATTTTGCACCTTGATGGGCCCGGATGCTGTTCTCCCTCGGTACTTCTGCTAATTTCAAAGTTTTTTAATTAGAATAAATATATGTGTTCGTCGAGCGATAATAGGTCATTGATTTTAGAATAAGGGCCGACTCGCGTTACAGTAGAAGAGCCCTACTTCAAAATTCTTTAACTTTATAAATTCTTTTAAATTTTTATTTTCAATGTCACGAACAATAATTAATACTAAACGCTATTAGAAAAAACATTTTCCTTATCCTTTTATTTCTTTCAATTGCAATTAAAACAAAAAAAAAATAAATAATTTTTTTTTTCGTGACATAATTTCAAGTGACAATTCGCTAGTGTAGCGTCTGCTATGAAGTTTTTAATGCAGTGACCTCTTAAGGATTGATAAATAGGACAACGATGAACAACATAACAATGACAAAAATGATAAACACTTTCTTCTTTATGTAGATTACAGACTGTACAAACTTCGTTCAGATTAAGAGCATACTTGAATTGCTAACTGCAGATAAGGGACACCTTCAATTATTTCAAAATTGCCTTATTATAATTTTTCAATTCTTATGAATATACGGCATCATTTAATGTAGAAAGGAAATAAAATATTTAACTTTACAGTATATAACTACTTGTATAAAATTTTCGGTTACTTCAGAAAGGAGACAACTTAAGACAAACGGTCATTGATGTCGCTTTTCTGTAGAAAAGTAACGGTTATAATAGAATTCCTAACTGTAGAAAGGGGACATCTTCAATTATTTTCAAAATTGACTTATAATTTTTAAATTCTTACGAATATAGAGCATGACTTACTGCCGAGAGAAAATAAAATATCTAACTTTACAGTATATAATTGTGTGTATAAAATTTTCGGTTACTTTAGAAAGGAGATAAACTTAAGACAAACGTTCATAGGTGTCACGTTTTTGCAGAAAAGTAACAGTTAGTTATAGTAAAATACTTAGTTCTTCTTTCTTTTTTTATGAAAATAATTGAATTAGTTTTTAAACTTTTATAATGAGCTCACCGGAATTTGATGTTCCTAAGAAAAAAAGGCAAAAGGGCTTTCAAAATGAAGTTAAATACAAAAAAAATTCATTCCATGTATCCAAATAGAATTTTGGAAAAAATCCTAAAATTGCTTACTACAAATAAAAAAATGATTTAGAATGAAGTCCTATTGTTTATTAATTAAAAAAAGAATGTATTTTTCAAAAATAATAGGAGAAGAAACCTAAAAAATGTTTGCATAATTTTTTACTTTACCTCAGAAAAGGGACATGTCGCCTTTTAAATGCAGAAGGAATATATCTTCAAAAATAAAATTCGCTTTAAAAGACAATCATATGGTAATATATTTGACCTGTAGTAAATAATAAATAAAAAAATTCTTTATATATTTTGATTTTTGTTAAAAAAAAAAAAAAAAAAACTAAAAAGAAACCGAAAATATAGTATTTAACGTAAAAGCCCCTATACCGGAACACTATTTTTAGGTGTGTAATTAAACTGGCATATAAAAATTAACAAATAAATTAAATATCCACTTTTTTTTCTTAATAAGCATGAAAGAAAGTTTTTCCAATTCAATGAATATGTTTTTAAAAAAATACAACCCAAAATTTTTATTTATTAATGTTTTCTTTTAAAAAATGTCGGCATCTATATTGAAACAGAGAAATATTAATGACACTAATTGTTGGAAGACGTGTAATATGAGTAATATGAGACATAGAGTGACATCTAGACGTCAAAGTAAGAAACATAGAATGGTTTAAGTAATTCGACGTAAATAAAGGATCAAAATACTGTATTGATACATTCAGCAAAAACTGTTTAATATATATACAGGGTGGTCCAGAATTATGTACCGTAATTGCTGGAGCTGATAGTATGTTCAAAAATAATGGTACCTTTTCATCTATACTTTTTTTCAAAACTCAATAATAAGGGAGATAAAGTAGAGGGGTAAAATGTAGAGGAGTGGAACAAAACTGACTTCTTTTTTTAAAAAAATTTTTAGGCCCTTTTGATTACTGGATTCATATTCTAGGAGCGCGTATGAGCATTAAGATAATTAAATTTATGGTATTGGTTATTCGATCACTTATGGTTAGGCGATAATTTGGAAATAGATATTTCTACTTTAAATTACTCGAAAACGGTAATATTTATCGAAATGTAACAAGTATACCTTTTTGGCGTGAAATTGTCTGAGGAATTATATTATCAGTAATTTTGTTTAAATAATTGCAAATTAAAAAAGAAAAGACGTGATAACTCACATCTTCCACCCAAAACCACCCCTTAGTCATGAGTGGTGGAATAAGTATTGACATAAATTTAATCCTTCTAACGAAAAATAAGTACCCCTAAAATATCAATCCGTTATTCAAAAGCGTTTGGAAAATATTTAAGAAATAATGGTTTTCGTTTCACCCCTTTACAGAGTTGTATCTCCCTTATTATTGAGTTTTGAAAAAAAGTGTACATGAAAAGGTACCATTATTTTTGAATGTACTACGAGCTCTACCAATTACGGTACATAATTCTGGACCACCTTGTATATATATATATATATATATATATATATATATATATATATATATATATATATATATATATATATATATATATATATATATATATATATATATATATATATATATCGCCCCTTGAGAATAAAACTGTTACAACTGCAAAATCACTAATTTTAAGATATTAAAGAAATAAGATTTTGAAGAAATTTAAAACCTAATAACTTTTTTCCAAATCATCTTAGAATTTTGAAACTTTGTCAGGTTCATTCTAACAGTTAGTTTTAACTGTTGTGATAAAAATTTTGTCGAGAAAATTCATAGTTTAAATTTTCATTGCAGTTGTAACCAAAAATTTTTTAGTTATTTTACAAAAAGTTGCATTCTGTTTAGGATTATAATGTTATATCTGCAAATAATACATTTTTTCTTAACTATTTCACAAAATATTACTTTTTGTTGGTGACGCAAAGTTGTATCTGCAACTAATACTTTTCAGAAATTTTGAAAATTTCACTTTATATAATTCTATAATGGCAATTGTTTAAGTTAACACATTCCATAACTGTATTACAGATAAATTTTCC
>JAPWDM010000007.1:13947704-14107704 GCA_035578155.1 Brachynemurus nebulosus
AATATGGAAATTCATATTGTGGTCTTTAATCGGATTTATAACATTAATAATTATAGTAATAATTTTAAGAAAAATCAGTCCTATTCTTGGATTTACTTTGGGAACAAAGTTTATTCCAATGACAATAGCAAACGCAAGTTATATCCAAACCCGAAATCCCAAGAACAAACCCATGACCCAGATCAATTAAAGAGGGCTCAATGAAGTGGAAAAAGTGAATTAAAGACTTAAATAATTGGACATTAAGTGTTATAGTTAAGATTAAAAAAAAAAAAATTTAAAAAAATTAGTACATAAGCGTATCTATGAAAATAATGTAGTTTTGGAAATGTTAACGGTGTTCCATTTTGAAGAAAAAGAATTTATGAATTGAAATATTTTAATTGGTAACTATTTTGATTGTTTGAAGTATTTGACAATTTCTGACGAAAATACGTACATAAATACGCTTACGAATGAATTTTGAATTATTTTAAGGATTTCAAAAAAGTATTAAATAATAGAGTAATTGAGTAGAAAAAATCATTTAAATAGGGTTCTTGATCATAATTCAAATTAAGATTTTTATTTGAATAATCGATTTTTAATAGAAAGTAAACGTAAATTGAATTTTTAATGAAAGAAATTATTTTAAACCTGATATTGAATACACGGATTTTTATTTAAATATCCCAAAAAAAACATGAAAGAAAACAATCTTTCATAAAAAGCAAGAGTACAGATATTTTTTCTAATTTCCATACTTATAAAGTATTTTATTATATTTCTTAGAAAGAAGATTTGATTTTAAAGAAAAATAATATATTTCAGCTAATTGATTAAAGTATAAAGAATTGCATTTGAGTATGATCTGGTTAAGGTATAACGTGAATGATTACATAATAAAATTAAAGGAAAGAGATTAGTAATCGTAATAGTGAAAAACAATTTAGTTTTTTTAAAGTTGGAATAATTGGGCAGGGACTAATAATAATTTTTTTTTAGAAAGAAATAAGGATTATTTTTATTTAAAACAATTACATATTTACTTTAATTATATGAATTGTATTGTATTATGCATAATAAAAGTGAAGTTTTTAGATTTGAACTGTCACAAATAATTAATAGCAAACATTAAGGAGTAAAGAGAATTATCAAAAATTACGATTTGGATTTTTGAAAGAAAAGAAATTATTCACTTTTGTTATGTCACGTATCTAATTAGGGATTTTAATTTTATTTTGAAAATTTTAGGTAATTTAAAAAAAAAAATTTGTATTGAGCATGTATTCATATTTCTAATTGAAATTGAGATAGAATAAAAAGTTAATTTTTCTTTCCAAACCTGAACGAAAAATTAACTTTCATTTTAAGGGGGAGGAAGTGTAATATAATGCCCGCTACTGTACCCACTTTTTAACAATATAGTAACATATTGTAAACTTATTGTTGAACACAACTGTATCGATTAATCTAGAAAACGAATAGTTAAAAGTGGAATAAAGAAGTCTTTTGATTAAATCGCTAAGTCAGCGAAACGTTAAAAATTGGAAATCGAACGATCAATGCGCGAGGCAAGGGGAATACCATGGCTAGCTTGGCTTGAGGCCCAGAGACGGGTCGATATAGATTCATTCCGTATTTAGATTTCGTGATATTCATTCCGTACTTAGATTCCGTACTTAGATTTTGTAATGTAATTCCATAGTTAGATTCGGTGTTGAGATACCGTAATGTAATGTTGTAAAGTACTTTTAAAAATGTAAAGTCATTTTGTGTAGTGTGTTGTGTATCCCTCCAGGAGAGAGGTAATATGTATTTCCTTCCCTAACAATATCTCTTTGTGTGTGTAGTCTGATCCGTGGACGCACTTTGATTTTTGATATAATGATTAATTTTCTGTAATTATTAAAAATTTGAGTAAATTTTATGAAAGAATGTTGTATCATACACGGATCAGTCTACTCACACACGTTTTAATTTCAATTAAGATTTTATATTGTATTTCTTACTATTGAAGCTTAAATTTCATTGTTTTAATATAATAACAAATTATTGAAGTTTCTGCTTTAAAAATAAATTCATGTTTTGCAATGTTCTACAATATTGTTCCCATTTCTAATAGTTCGCGCGAATGATTGTTTTGACGCTCGGTATAGGTATATACACAAATATATGATTTTTTGTAAACTATTTAATTTTAATATAATAAACCTTTATTTTATTGTTAACTGATAACAATTGTTTTATTTAGAAATTCGACTAATTATAGTACACGCTACCTTATATATCTTATAAGTATTCAAACATATTTATCCCTGTTTAGGCTTAATCTTTTACATATGGGGGTGTCGGTGGAGTAGTTCGAATCAACCACTGAAACCACCCCTTCCTTACAACCCCCAATATATTACATTTATGGTGGCACCAGTGGTATCTTAAGTCAACCACCCAGCCACCTACCTCCGTATTTTACAAATATGGTGGCGTCGGTGGAATAGTTCAAATCAATCACTGAAACCACCCTAATCTTTTACCTCATGTATTTTACATATGGTGGCCAGCGTTTGGGATTATCGAAAATACTCCCACATCGCTGCTTAGATGCTGGTGAATGTAAACCAGTCGAAATTCATTTTTCCCATTTAATTAATACAAATTCAAATGACCTCCCTATTTTTTTTTCAACTGTACCTTATACCATTGGAATAGGAAAATCAGTAAGGAATGGAAAGAAATTTTTCATAAAATTTAAACAACACAATACATTAATATGTTTTTTTTTGAAGTTAAATTTTATTGTAATTCTGGAAAATATAGTAAACGCGCTAATTCAAGATAAAATTAGTAAACGTGTTCGTTGTGAATTATTTTAAGGATAACCGTGTGAAAAAAAAAATTAGTATCATTTGTTAGTTACTTATGTGCAAAAAGATTAGTAAAATATTTATGTTTACCATGAGATTAAAAATTTTAAGTAAAGTTATTTTAACGGGAAATTGTATAGTTATATGTAGATACTGAGTTAGACAAACAAGGAATTTTGACTATTGGTATCGAATAGGATAAGGATTTAATCAAACATAATAGGGATTTAATTTAAAAGTCGGGATATGGTAAACAGATTTCAAATTGATAAAAATGCAAATATTAGTTTTAAAAAAAAAAAAAAAAAAAAAATTTATAATCAAAATAGTTGAATAAACGGTAATCATCGTTAATGATGGAATTGTTAAAAAGTTAGGAACGTTTTCAAATCGCAATCAAATTAATCGAAGTTAGAATTGTAATAATGGGGGTCACATTTAAATTAAAAGGAAGTTTTTGTCCTGATTTTCTTTGTAGTCAGTTGAATTTGAAATAGACAGCCAAATCGTAAGCATTTTGGGAAAATATTTTTCAAGAAAAATTTGTTTGTAATCGACAAGTAAATTATCAAAACGAAGTAGTTATCGTTCATTTACTTTCTGCCCTAAGTAAGTTTTGCGTGATATAGTTTTGTCAAAAGAATAAGCCGTTTTATAATTATTATTAGAGGCTTGAAAATCGAAAAAATTATGCTGAAATAAAGAAAATAAGTATATAAAAGAAAAATTATTGTTAAGAAATGTTTCAATTAAAGTACATAATTGGCTAAGTATTTAACTTGATCAAATATAATTTTAATGTAAAAGTTTGGTTTCCTAAATACTTTATGCTGTTAGAAAATTCCCAATTTAGACAATTTTGCAATTGTGAGCTATTATCAGGATTATTGTTTTGAGGCACCATTGAATCGAATGAGTATTTCTGGACACAAACCATTAATAAACCTTCATAAGAATTAAGTACAACTATTATTATTATTATTCTAACATGAAGGTCATTTTAATAAGTTTATTTATTAATTTAATGATGGAAATGATTATGACTTACGAGATTCAATCTCCATGTATTAATAAGGGAATATGGATGTCATCAATACCTAATGTTCGATTGACTGATTCTGTACATAATCATCTAGTAAAAATTACAAAAACATCATTCAGAATTCCTCCTATAGAGAATATTTTTGATTTACAAGAAAAGACTCCTCTGATTATGGACCCAATATTCAAAGAACTTATAAATACAATAACTCTGATTGAGTCAACAACAATTTCAATCACACCAAAGGAAGAAAAACATCAAAAATCAAAAAGATTTCTAGATCATGGTTTGTTGCCTTTTATTGGATGGATTCAACAAAAATTATTTGGAATTTCCACTACCTCAGATCTTGATGATTTACGAATTACGTCAAATGATTTAAGTTCATTTGTTGATTCGATTCATTCACAAGTAGTGGATCAAAATTCTATAATTAAGCATCTAATTACAACCACCACTAATCTTAACTATCAAATAAACCTAACACAATACTCAATAAATGATTTAATAAGCAATCAGATGAAATTCACACAATACACTCAAGAGTTTGAAAACTCAATTAATAAACACTTCTCCTATTTAGAAAATGCATTTAGAATACTAATAAGTTATATCAATAATGGATTTATAATTCTCAATAAAAATCAAATTTTTCAGTTAACACTACGAATGTGTAAGACAGGTTATCTTGATGAAAGAGTTATTGATGAAATAACTTTAACCAAAATATTAAAAGAATTAAAAAGCAATTTAACCAAGAGTAATTATGACTTATCAATAGACATAGAAGAATTAAAACTTTATTATTGGCATAAACTTGTTCACTGTTTTGATATAGAAAATAAGATTTTAATAATAATGGCAATTCCCCTAATCAATTTGAATTTTAAATATGGATCTATAATGAAAATTAAAAAAATACCAATATTAATATCAAATGAATTCCATCATGTCGAAAATTTAGAAGAAGGATATTATTTAAGTATCAAAAACATAATATATAAATTAAATGAATTTGATCATAATTGTATTGGAGATTCTAATAATGACTTATCTGGATGCTTGATAACTTTAAGAACACTGAATGCCATTGAAAGAAAATCATGTCCTTACTTATTAATAATGGGAAGCGGCATTGAAGAATTAAAGCAACAATGCAAATTAACAATTATAAGATCTGGAGTTCCAAAATGGATCCAATTAAATTCTTCAGATTGGTATTTAACAAAAGAATCAACTGATTTATCATTATTCAATTCACAATCAGGTTTTCAAGAGTTAATTAAAATAAACAATACAAATCACACACATATCATCCATTTAAATTGCAATGAAAAAATAATTGATTATACATATTTGGGAATTCAGAATAAATATCTATGCATCGATAAAAACTCCATGACAAGTATAAATCCTATTGTTGCTTTTCATTATATAAATTTAAGTAACATTATACTAACAAATAAAAATTTCATTCAACTACCAAAACTGGATTATCATCAACAATACTTAAACACGAGTCTTAATCCAATTGACTTTTCTCATGATTGGAAAATAATTAATGAGATTGAAAAGAAAAAGGATAAAAAAGCTCCCATCATTCATTGGTCATCTCCATACCATTCAATATGGAAATTCATATTGTGGTCTTTAATCGGATTTATAACATTAATAATTATAGTAATAATTTTAAGAAAAATCAGTCCTATTCTTGGATTTACTTTGGGAACAAAGTTTATTCCAATGACAATAGCAAACGCAAGTTATATCCAAACCCGAAATCCCAAGAACAAACCCATGACCCAGATCAATTAAAGAGGCTCAATGAAGTGGAAAAAGTGAATTAAAGACTTAAATAATTGGACATTAAGTGTTATAGTTAAGATTAAAAAAAAAAAATTTAAAAAAATTAGTACATAAGCGTATCTATGAAAATAATGTAGTTTTGGAAATGTTAACGGTGTTCCATTTTGAAGAAAAAGAATTTATGAATTGAAATATTTTAATTGGTAACTATTTTGATTGTTTGAAGTATTTGACAATTTCTGACGAAAATACGTACATAAATACGCTTACGAATGAATTTTGAATTATTTTAAGGATTTCAAAAAAGTATTAAATAATAGAGTAATTGAGTAGAAAAAATCATTTAAATAGGGTTCTTGATCATAATTCAAATTAAGATTTTTATTTGAATAATCGATTTTTAATAGAAAGTAAACGTAAATTGAATTTTTAATGAAAGAAATTATTTTAAACCTGATATTGAATACACGGATTTTTATTTAAATATCCCAAAAAAAACATGAAAGAAAACAATCTTTCATAAAAAGCAAGAGTACAGATATTTTTTCTAATTTCCATACTTATAAAGTATTTTATTATATTTCTTAGAAAGAAGATTTGATTTTAAAGAAAAATAATATATTTCAGCTAATTGATTAAAGTATAAAGAATTGCATTTGAGTATGATCTGGTTAAGGTATAACGTGAATGATTACATAATAAAATTAAAGGAAAGAGATTAGTAATCGTAATAGTGAAAAACAATTTAGTTTTTTTAAAGTTGGAATAATTGGGCAGGGACTAATAATAATTTTTTTTTAGAAAGAAATAAGGATTATTTTTATTTAAAACAATTACATATTTACTTTAATTATATGAATTGTATTGTATTATGCATAATAAAAGTGAAGTTTTTAGATTTGAACTGTCACAAATAATTAATAGCAAACATTAAGGAGTAAAGAGAATTATCAAAAATTACGATTTGGATTTTTGAAAGAAAAGAAATTATTCACTTTTGTTATGTCACGTATCTAATTAGGGATTTTAATTTTATTTTGAAAATTTTAGGTAATTTAAAAAAAAAAATTTGTATTGAGCATGTATTCATATTTCTAATTGAAATTGAGATAGAATAAAAAGTTAATTTTTCTTTCCAAACCTGAACGAAAAATTAACTTTCATTTTAAGGGGGAGGAAGTGTAATATAATGCCCGCTACTGTACCCACTTTTTAACAATATAGTAACATATTGTAAACTTATTGTTGAACACAACTGTATCGATTAATCTAGAAAACGAATAGTTAAAAGTGGAATAAAGAAGTCTTTTGATTAAATCGCTAAGTCAGCGAAACGTTAAAAATTGGAAATCGAACGATCAATGCGCGAGGCAAGGGGAATACCATGGCTAGCTTGGCTTGAGGCCCAGAGACGGGTCGATATAGATTCATTCCGTATTTAGATTTCGTGATATTCATTCCGTACTTAGATTCCGTACTTAGATTTTGTAATGTAATTCCATAGTTAGATTCGGTGTTGAGATACCGTAATGTAATGTTGTAAAGTACTTTTAAAAATGTAAAGTCATTTTGTGTAGTGTGTTGTGTATCCCTCCAGGAGAGAGGTAATATGTATTTCCTTCCCTAACAATATCTCTTTGTGTGTGTAGTCTGATCCGTGGACGCACTTTGATTTTTGATATAATGATTAATTTTCTGTAATTATTAAAAATTTGAGTAAATTTTATGAAAGAATGTTGTATCATACACGGATCAGTCTACTCACACACGTTTTAATTTCAATTAAGATTTTATATTGTATTTCTTACTATTGAAGCTTAAATTTCATTGTTTTAATATAATAACAAATTATTGAAGTTTCTGCTTTAAAAATAAATTCATGTTTTGCAATGTTCTACAATATTGTTCCCATTTCTAATAGTTCGCGCGAATGATTGTTTTGACGCTCGGTATAGGTATATACACAAATATATGATTTTTTGTAAACTATTTAATTTTAATATAATAAACCTTTATTTTATTGTTAACTGATAACAATTGTTTTATTTAGAAATTCGACTAATTATAGTACACGCTACCTTATATATCTTATAAGTATTCAAACATATTTATCCCTGTTTAGGCTTAATCTTTTACATATGGGGGTGTCGGTGGAGTAGTTCGAATCAACCACTGAAACCACCCCTTCCTTACAACCCCCAATATATTACATTTATGGTGGCACCAGTGGTATCTTAAGTCAACCACCCAGCCACCTACCTCCGTATTTTACAAATATGGTGGCGTCGGTGGAATAGTTCAAATCAATCACTGAAACCACCCTAATCTTTTACCTCATGTATTTTACATATGGTGGCCAGCGTTTGGGATTATCGAAAATACTCCCACATCGCTGCTTAGATGCTGGTGAATGTAAACCAGTCGAAATTCATTTTTCCCATTTAATTAATACAAATTCAAATGACCTCCCTATTTTTTTTTCAACTGTACCTTATACCATTGGAATAGGAAAATCAGTAAGGAATGGAAAGAAATTTTTCATAAAATTTAAACAACACAATACATTAATATGTTTTTTTTTGAAGTTAAATTTTATTGTAATTCTGGAAAATATAGTAAACGCGCTAATTCAAGATAAAATTAGTAAACGTGTTCGTTGTGAATTATTTTAAGGATAACCGTGTGAAAAAAAAAATTAGTATCATTTGTTAGTTACTTATGTGCAAAAAGATTAGTAAAATATTTATGTTTACCATGAGATTAAAAATTTTAAGTAAAGTTATTTTAACGGGAAATTGTATAGTTATATGTAGATACTGAGTTAGACAAACAAGGAATTTTGACTATTGGTATCGAATAGGATAAGGATTTAATCAAACATAATAGGGATTTAATTTAAAAGTCGGGATATGGTAAACAGATTTCAAATTGATAAAAATGCAAATATTAGTTTTTAAAAAAAAAAAAAAAAAAAAATTTATAATCAAAATAGTTGAATAAACGGTAATCATCGTTAATGATGGAATTGTTAAAAAGTTAGGAACGTTTTCAAATCGCAATCAAATTAATCGAAGTTAGAATTGTAATAATGGGGGTCACATTTAAATTAAAAGGAAGTTTTTGTCCTGATTTTCTTTGTAGTCAGTTGAATTTGAAATAGACAGCCAAATCGTAAGCATTTTGGGAAAATATTTTTCAAGAAAAATTTGTTTGTAATCGACAAGTAAATTATCAAAACGAAGTAGTTATCGTTCATTTACTTTCTGCCCTAAGTAAGTTTTGCGTGATATAGTTTTGTCAAAAGAATAAGCCGTTTTATAATTATTATTAGAGGCTTGAAAATCGAAAAAATTATGCTGAAATAAAGAAAATAAGTATATAAAAGAAAAATTATTGTTAAGAAATGTTTCAATTAAAGTACATAATTGGCTAAGTATTTAACTTGATCAAATATAATTTTAATGTAAAAGTTTGGTTTCCTAAATACTTTATGCTGTTAGAAAATTCCCAATTTAGACAATTTTGCAATTGTGAGCTATTATCAGGATTATTGTTTTGAGGCACCATTGAATCGAATGAGTATTTCTGGACACAAACCATTAATAAACCTTCATAAGAATTAAGTACAACTATTATTATTATTATTCTAACATGAAGGTCATTTTAATAAGTTTATTTATTAATTTAATGATGGAAATGATTATGACTTATGAGATTCAATCTCCATGTATTAATAAGGGAATATGGATGTCATCAATACCTAATGTTCGATTGACTGATTCTGTACATAATCATCTAGTAAAAATTACAAAAACATCATTCAGAATTCCTCCTATAGAGAATATTTTTGATTTACAAGAAAAGACTCCTCTGATTATGGACCCAATATTCAAAGAACTTATAAATACAATAACTCTGATTGAGTCAACAACAATTTCAATCACACCAAAGGAAGAAAAACATCAAAAATCAAAAAGATTTCTAGATCATGGTTTGTTGCCTTTTATTGGATGGATTCAACAAAAATTATTTGGAATTTCCACTACCTCAGATCTTGATGATTTACGAATTACGTCAAATGATTTAAGTTCATTTGTTGATTCGATTCATTCACAAGTAGTGGATCAAAATTCTATAATTAAGCATCTAATTACAACCACCACTAATCTTAACTATCAAATAAACCTAACACAATACTCAATAAATGATTTAATAAGCAATCAGATGAAATTCACACAATACACTCAAGAGTTTGAAAACTCAATTAATAAACACTTCTCCTATTTAGAAAATGCATTTAGAATACTAATAAGTTATATCAATAATGGATTTATAATTCTCAATAAAAATCAAATTTTTCAGTTAACACTACGAATGTGTAAGACAGGTTATCTTGATGAAAGAGTTATTGATGAAATAACTTTAACCAAAATATTAAAAGAATTAAAAAGCAATTTAACCAAGAGTAATTATGACTTATCAATAGACATAGAAGAATTAAAACTTTATTATTGGCATAAACTTGTTCACTGTTTTGATATAGAAAATAAGATTTTAATAATAATTGCAATTCCCCTAATCAATTTGAATTTTAAATATGGATCTATAATGAAAATTAAAAAAATACCAATATTAATATCAAATGAATTCCATCATGTCGAAAATTTAGAAGAAGGATATTATTTAAGTATCAAAAACATAATATATAAATTAAATGAATTTGATCATAATTGTATTGGAGATTCTAATAATGACTTATCTGGATGCTTGATAACTTTAAGAACACTGAATGCCATTGAAAGAAAATCATGTCCTTACTTATTAATAATGGGAAGCGGCATTGAAGAATTAAAGCAACAATGCAAATTAACAATTATAAGATCTGGAGTTCCAAAATGGATCCAATTAAATTCTTCAGATTGGTATTTAACAAAAGAATCAACTGATTTATCATTATTCAATTCACAATCAGGTTTTCAAGAGTTAATTAAAATAAACAATACAAATCACACACATATCATCCATTTAAATTGCAATGAAAAAATAATTGATTATACATATTTGGGAATTCAGAATAAATATCTATGCATCGATAAAAACTCCATGACAAGTATAAATCCTATTGTTGCTTTTCATTATATAAATTTAAGTAACATTATACTAACAAATAAAAATTTCATTCAACTACCAAAACTGGATTATCATCAACAATACTTAAACACGAGTCTTAATCCAATTGACTTTTCTCATGATTGGAAAATAATTAATGAGATTGAAAAGAAAAAGGATAAAAAAGCTCCCATCATTCATTGGTCATCTCCATACCATTCAATATGGAAATTCATATTGTGGTCTTTAATCGGATTTATAACATTAATAATTATAGTAATAATTTTAAGAAAAATCAGTCCTATTCTTGGATTTACTTTGGGAACAAAGTTTATTCCAATGACAATAGCAAACGCAAGTTATATCCAAACCCGAAATCCCAAGAACAAACCCATGACCCAGATCAATTAAAGAGGCTCAATGAAGTGGAAAAAGTGAATTAAAGACTTAAATAATTGGACATTAAGTGTTATAGTTAAGATTAAAAAAAAAAAAAATTTAAAAAAATTAGTACATAAGCGTATCTATGAAAATAATGTAGTTTTGGAAATGTTAACGGTGTTCCATTTTGAAGAAAAAGAATTTATGAATTGAAATATTTTAATTGGTAACTATTTTGATTGTTTGAAGTATTTGACAATTTCTGACGAAAATACGTACATAAATACGCTTACGAATGAATTTTGAATTATTTTAAGGATTTCAAAAAAGTATTAAATAATAGAGTAATTGAGTAGAAAAAATCATTTAAATAGGGTTCTTGATCATAATTCAAATTAAGATTTTTATTTGAATAATCGATTTTTAATAGAAAGTAAACGTAAATTGAATTTTTAATGAAAGAAATTATTTTAAACCTGATATTGAATACACGGATTTTTATTTAAATATCCCAAAAAAAACATGAAAGAAAACAATCTTTCATAAAAAGCAAGAGTACAGATATTTTTTCTAATTTCCATACTTATAAAGTATTTTATTATATTTCTTAGAAAGAAGATTTGATTTTAAAGAAAAATAATATATTTCAGCTAATTGATTAAAGTATAAAGAATTGCATTTGAGTATGATCTGGTTAAGGTATAACGTGAATGATTACATAATAAAATTAAAGGAAAGAGATTAGTAATCGTAATAGTGAAAAACAATTTAGTTTTTTTAAAGTTGGAATAATTGGGCAGGGACTAATAATAATTTTTTTTTAGAAAGAAATAAGGATTATTTTTATTTAAAACAATTACATATTTACTTTAATTATATGAATTGTATTGTATTATGCATAATAAAAGTGAAGTTTTTAGATTTGAACTGTCACAAATAATTAATAGCAAACATTAAGGAGTAAAGAGAATTATCAAAAATTACGATTTGGATTTTTGAAAGAAAAGAAATTATTCACTTTTGTTATGTCACGTATCTAATTAGGGATTTTAATTTTATTTTGAAAATTTTAGGTAATTTAAAAAAAAAATTTGTATTGAGCATGTATTCATATTTCTAATTGAAATTGAGATAGAATAAAAAGTTAATTTTTCTTTCCAAACCTGAACGAAAAATTAACTTTCATTTTAAGGGGGAGGAAGTGTAATATAATGCCCGCTACTGTACCCACTTTTTAACAATATAGTAACATATTGTAAACTTATTGTTGAACACAACTGTATCGATTAATCTAGAAAACGAATAGTTAAAAGTGGAATAAAGAAGTCTTTTGATTAAATCGCTAAGTCAGCGAAACGTTAAAAATTGGAAATCGAACGATCAATGCGCGAGGCAAGGGGAATACCATGGCTAGCTTGGCTTGAGGCCCAGAGACGGGTCGATATAGATTCATTCCGTATTTAGATTTCGTGATATTCATTCCGTACTTAGATTCCGTACTTAGATTTTGTAATGTAATTCCATAGTTAGATTCGGTGTTGAGATACCGTAATGTAATGTTGTAAAGTACTTTTAAAAATGTAAAGTCATTTTGTGTATCCCTCCAGGAGAGAGGTAATATGTATTTCCTTCCCTAACAATATCTCTTTGTGTGTGTAGTCTGATCCGTGGACGCACTTTGATTTTTGATATAATGATTAATTTTCTGTAATTATTAAAAATTTGAGTAAATTTTATGAAAGAATGTTGTATCATACACGGATCAGTCTACTCACACACGTTTTAATTTCAATTAAGATTTTATATTGTATTTCTTACTATTGAAGCTTAAATTTCATTGTTTTAATATAATAACAAATTATTGAAGTTTCTGCTTTAAAAATAAATTCATGTTTTGCAATGTTCTACAATATTGTTCCCATTTCTAATAGTTCGCGCGAATGATTGTTTTGACGCTCGGTATAGGTATATACACAAATATATGATTTTTTGTAAACTATATAATTTTAATATAATAAACCTTTATTTTATTGTTAACTGATAACAATTGTTTTATTTAGAAATTCGACTAATTATAGTACACGCTACCTTATATATCTTATAAGTATTCAAACATATTTATCCCTGTTTAGGCTTAATCTTTTACATATGGGGGTGTCGGTGGAGTAGTTCGAATCAACCACTGAAACCACCCCTTCCTTACAACCCCCAATATATTACATTTATGGTGGCACCAGTGGTATCTTAAGTCAACCACCCAGCCACCTACCTCCGTATTTTACAAATATGGTGGCGTCGGTGGAATAGTTCAAATCAATCACTGAAACCACCCTAATCTTTTACCTCATGTATTTTACATATGGTGGCCAGCGTTTGGGATTATCGAAAATACTCCCACATCGCTGCTTAGATGCTGGTGAATGTAAACCAGTCGAAATTCATTTTTCCCATTTAATTAATACAAATTCAAATGACCTCCCTATTTTTTTTTCAACTGTACCTTATACCATTGGAATAGGAAAATCAGTAAGGAATGGAAAGAAATTTTTCATAAAATTTAAACAACACAATACATTAATATGTTTTTTTTTGAAGTTAAATTTTATTGTAATTCTGGAAAATATAGTAAACGCGCTAATTCAAGATAAAATTAGTAAACGTGTTCGTTGTGAATTATTTTAAGGATAACCGTGTGAAAAAAAAAATTAGTATCATTTGTTAGTTACTTATGTGCAAAAAGATTAGTAAAATATTTATGTTTACCATGAGATTAAAAATTTTAAGTAAAGTTATTTTAACGGGAAATTGTATAGTTATATGTAGATACTGAGTTAGACAAACAAGGAATTTTGACTATTGGTATCGAATAGGATAAGGATTTAATCAAACATAATAGGGATTTAATTTAAAAGTCGGGATATGGTAAACAGATTTCAAATTGATAAAAATGCAAATATTAGTTTTTTAAAAAAAAAAAAAAAAAATTTATAATCAAAATAGTTGAATAAACGGTAATCATCGTTAATGATGGAATTGTTAAAAAGTTAGGAACGTTTTCAAATCGCAATCAAATTAATCGAAGTTAGAATTGTAATAATGGGGGTCACATTTAAATTAAAAGGAAGTTTTTGTCCTGATTTTCTTTGTAGTCAGTTGAATTTGAAATAGACAGCCAAATCGTAAGCATTTTGGGAAAATATTTTTCAAGAAAAATTTGTTTGTAATCGACAAGTAAATTATCAAAACGAAGTAGTTATCGTTCATTTACTTTCTGCCCTAAGTAAGTTTTGCGTGATATAGTTTTGTCAAAAGAATAAGCCGTTTTATAATTATTATTAGAGGCTTGAAAATCGAAAAAATTATGCTGAAATAAAGAAAATAAGTATATAAAAGAAAAATTATTGTTAAGAAATGTTTCAATTAAAGTACATAATTGGCTAAGTATTTAACTTGATCAAATATAATTTTAATGTAAAAGTTTGGTTTCCTAAATACTTTATGCTGTTAGAAAATTCCCAATTTAGACAATTTTGCAATTGTGAGCTATTATCAGGATTATTGTTTTGAGGCACCATTGAATCGAATGAGTATTTCTGGACACAAACCATTAATAAACCTTCATAAGAATTAAGTACAACTATTATTATTATTATTCTAACATGAAGGTCATTTTAATAAGTTTATTTATTAATTTAATGATGGAAATGATTATGACTTACGAGATTCAATCTCCATGTATTAATAAGGGAATATGGATGTCATCAATACCTAATGTTCGATTGACTGATTCTGTACATAATCATCTAGTAAAAATTACAAAAACATCATTCAGAATTCCTCCTATAGAGAATATTTTTGATTTACAAGAAAAGACTCCTCTGATTATGGACCCAATATTCAAAGAACTTATAAATACAATAACTCTGATTGAGTCAACAACAATTTCAATCACACCAAAGGAAGAAAAACATCAAAAATCAAAAAGATTTCTAGATCATGGTTTGTTGCCTTTTATTGGATGGATTCAACAAAAATTATTTGGAATTTCCACTACCTCAGATCTTGATGATTTACGAATTACGTCAAATGATTTAAGTTCATTTGTTGATTCGATTCATTCACAAGTAGTGGATCAAAATTCTATAATTAAGCATCTAATTACAACCACCACTAATCTTAACTATCAAATAAACCTAACACAATACTCAATAAATGATTTAATAAGCAATCAGATGAAATTCACACAATACACTCAAGAGTTTGAAAACTCAATTAATAAACACTTCTCCTATTTAGAAAATGCATTTAGAATACTAATAAGTTATATCAATAATGGATTTATAATTCTCAATAAAAATCAAATTTTTCAGTTAACACTACGAATGTGTAAGACAGGTTATCTTGATGAAAGAGTTATTGATGAAATAACTTTAACCAAAATATTAAAAGAATTAAAAAGCAATTTAACCAAGAGTAATTATGACTTATCAATAGACATAGAAGAATTAAAACTTTATTATTGGCATAAACTTGTTCACTGTTTTGATATAGAAAATAAGATTTTAATAATAATGGCAATTCCCCTAATCAATTTGAATTTTAAATATGGATCTATAATGAAAATTAAAAAAATACCAATATTAATATCAAATGAATTCCATCATGTCGAAAATTTAGAAGAAGGATATTATTTAAGTATCAAAAACATAATATATAAATTAAATGAATTTGATCATAATTGTATTGGAGATTCTAATAATGACTTATCTGGATGCTTGATAACTTTAAGAACACTGAATGCCATTGAAAGAAAATCATGTCCTTACTTATTAATAATGGGAAGCGGCATTGAAGAATTAAAGCAACAATGCAAATTAACAATTATAAGATCTGGAGTTCCAAAATGGATCCAATTAAATTCTTCAGATTGGTATTTAACAAAAGAATCAACTGATTTATCATTATTCAATTCACAATCAGGTTTTCAAGAGTTAATTAAAATAAACAATACAAATCACACACATATCATCCATTTAAATTGCAATGAAAAAATAATTGATTATACATATTTGGGAATTCAGAATAAATATCTATGCATCGATAAAAACTCCATGACAAGTATAAATCCTATTGTTGCTTTTCATTATATAAATTTAAGTAACATTATACTAACAAATAAAAATTTCATTCAACTACCAAAACTGGATTATCATCAACAATACTTAAACACGAGTCTTAATCCAATTGACTTTTCTCATGATTGGAAAATAATTAATGAGATTGAAAAGAAAAAGGATAAAAAAGCTCCCATCATTCATTGGTCATCTCCATACCATTCAATATGGAAATTCATATTGTGGTCTTTAATCGGATTTATAACATTAATAATTATAGTAATAATTTTAAGAAAAATCAGTCCTATTCTTGGATTTACTTTGGGAACAAAGTTTATTCCAATGACAATAGCAAACGCAAGTTATATCCAAACCCGAAATCCCAAGAACAAACCCATGACCCAGATCAATTAAAGAGGCTCAATGAAGTGGAAAAAGTGAATTAAAGACTTAAATAATTGGACATTAAGTGTTATAGTTAAGATTAAAAAAAAAAAATTTAAAAAAATTAGTACATAAGCGTATCTATGAAAATAATGTAGTTTTGGAAATGTTAACGGTGTTCCATTTTGAAGAAAAAGAATTTATGAATTGAAATATTTTAATTGGTAACTATTTTGATTGTTTGAAGTATTTGACAATTTCTGACGAAAATACGTACATAAATACGCTTACGAATGAATTTTGAATTATTTTAAGGATTTCAAAAAAGTATTAAATAATAGAGTAATTGAGTAGAAAAAATCATTTAAATAGGGTTCTTGATCATAATTCAAATTAAGATTTTTATTTGAATAATCGATTTTTAATAGAAAGTAAACGTAAATTGAATTTTTAATGAAAGAAATTATTTTAAACCTGATATAGTCCGGTCGACAAGTCGCAAGAAGTGGAGTTGGGTAGAAAAAGGTCGGAATTTAATGAAACTTGGAGATGTTGTTCAGGGATAGTTAATTAACATTTTGTCAAGTTTTGGACCTCGAGGACCCTGTGCAAAAAGAGGAGGGGGGGGGGAGAACTGCAAAAATCTCGACCTTTCGTCAATTACCTTTTTTCCTTACATCCTACGACAAAAGCGTTCAGAAACATTTTGTAGTACGTGAAATTATCTACAATTTGAGTACTCACATATGTCTGTATGTCAATTCCTTACTGAGATATGGCGCTTCGCAGAAAATATTTTTACCGGAATTCAGTAAAAATACCTCAAAAAAGCAGAAACCAACCTTATTTCTTACTTCACCCTTCATATCCCTTCACCCTTCATATTCCCTTCACCCTTCCCCCTTCCCCATGAAATAATTATTGAAAAAAGTAGTAATATTCATTTCCTTTTGTTGCAGGTATTTGTTGAGTTCACGTTTCAAGAGAGCCTGGTGAATCCGTATTAGTGCAAATTCGAGTGCCTTTCGGAGATGGCGTCAACATCTAGTGGATCAGACTTATGTTTTATTTGTAAAGGAGGAGTTGAAGCTGGTGAACTAAGTGTAGTAAAAGCCAGAGGAGTTGCCAGACTGTTGGAGTCCAGTGTGAAACGGAAACTTTCGGCAGATGAACAGTTCCTACGAGGGTTGAGTGAAGTGAGAGTGCACAGTGCTTGCCAAACAAGGTACAACAATGAGAAATTGATTGCTGCCTTTGCACGTCGAGGATATGACACATCCGAATCTCGTTTTCTTGTACCTACCCGGTCACAAGTTCAAAAATTCGACTTCACCAACGCGTGTTTTCTTTGTGAGGAAGCTATATCTGATGATTACAGAGCTAAGCAGGCAAAGTTACCTTTGGAAAGGCGCAATGTTCCGGTCAAAGTGACTATACCTGAAATGGCTAATAAAATTATAGAAAAGGCGAGAATGCGTGGAGACGAGTGGGGGAAGAAAATAGAAGAACGCATTAGCCAGTTACTCAATTTGAACACTGATTTAGTTGCTGTCAACGCTGAGTATCACCAAAAGTGTCTTAAGAGGTTTTACCATCCACCTAAGTCAGCGCAGAAAAGAGGATTCCGCCCATCGCCGAGTGTTGACGAAGCCATGCAGGTGATATTTTCATATATCGACGAGAACAGTGATGAATGCCAATTTTCCATTCAGCAGCTGTTGGAGCTGATTGAGGAAGACAGTCGACCACACAGCAAAACTGTAAAAAGTCGTCTTCAGGAGAAATATGGAGACCAAATCATCATTTCAGAATCAAGGAGAGGGCCTGTCGTCAGTGTCAAGAGGGTTGGTGACAAAATTCTGTATGATAACTGGTACTCTAACGAAAAGAAAGGAGACGAACAGGAAGAAAGACTTCGGATTGTGGAGGCAGCTGGAAAAATAATCTTTGAGGACATCCGCGCCAAAGTGTTCAACACAGATGAGTATCCTCCGATTGACAACTACTTGGATAGTGCACGTACTGCGGTTCCAGAGACGCTGCTTCTTCTACTCCACGTCTTGATTTTGACAAACAAACGAGGATCCTTGGACTCTTGGAAAAAGAAATGCCTCGCTCTGGCTCATGCAATCATGATAGCAGTGCGACCCAAATCTTTTCTTTCCTCCATCATGACTGCTGTTTCCGTATTTATCTATAAGAAATTTGGCTCTAAACATCTCCTGCATCTTCTATCTTCCATGGGCTTTTCAGCATCTTACGAAGAAGCTAATAGGCTAGAAGGGTCGTACGTATTGCAAGCTAGGCAAGGTGCCAAAATTGTGGAGTCTGCCGTTCCATTCAGTCAGTTTATATTTGACAATGCGGACTTTAACGTTAATACTTTGGATGGACATCATACATTCCACGCTATGGGAGGCATCATGGCTGTGACTCCCCGGGAAGCTGTAGCCACTGAATCTGAAGTAGCTCGATTGAAGGTGTCGTCAGCAGCCAAAGTCATTGCTGACGCTGGTACAGTAGATTTGATGTCATACCACCGACCACCCAATGCAGGTCTGAAAACAATTAAAATAGCGGATATCGATATCAGCTATTCACAAGGTGTTGTACCCTCGCCCGATGACATTGTTTGGCTATATGGAAAAAACTCTGCTTCTTCACCATCCGTACCTGGGTGGAATGGTTTTATGGAGCTTGGAACCAGTGGTGAAAAGTATGAATGCTCGAAAGTAGTTTGCCTCCCGTTCATCAATGCTCCACCTAGTGAATATAATACAGTATATACATCTATTGTATCTGCTCTTAAACAATGTACATTGAATAAACAGAATACTTGCATTGTGACTTTTGACCAGCCATTGTACTGGAAAGCATGTGATATAGTGGCAAACGACACTCTACCAGAGCTAAAAAATGTGGTTGTCAGGCTAGGTGGATTTCACCTGTTAATGTCATTCATGGGGGCGATGGGCACAATCATGGATGGGAGTGGGTTGAAGGAGCTATTCAGCACAATCTACGCTACTAACAGTGTTGACAAAATCCTAACAGGGCATGCGTATGCCAGGGCTGTTCGTGCTCATATCCTGACACATGCTGCTTTAGCAGGTATAATTTTTGAACAAGTTGACTTCACTGAACAAGAATTGGCAGCGCTAGACCAAGTGCTTAATTTACCGGATAAATCCAACATCTTCAGGGAAGCAGATAATCCCGATTTCCATGCTTTGACTGAGCGATTTCCAGAGATGCTGACCGCAATTGAAAGAAAAGGCCCAACGGCTGCTCTATGGGTCCAGTATTTTAGAATGTGTACACTTCTGAAAAACTTTATAAAAGCAGAAAGAATGGGTAGTTGGAAACTCCATCTAGATTGTGTCAAGGAAATGATACCCTACTTTCACGCTGCTGGGCACCTGAATTATGCCAAAAGTGCCCATCTCTATTACCAAGATATGGTTACCCTACAGGACAGGATGGATCCTCACGAATATATGAGGTTCACCAAAGATGGCTACTTCACTATTCGCAGATCAGAAAAATTTTGGTCGGGCATCTGGTCCGACATGACCATAGAGCAAGTTCTCATGCGGACTATGAAGAGCTATGGTGGACTTACTCGTGGACGCGGTGTAAGCGATTCTGTGCTTGCTAGATGGACATTGGGCATGCTGTGCCTTCAAAGCATTTGTGAACAAATAGAATTGTTCGCTGATATTCGCTCAGAGACATCTGAACAGCACGTGGACATGAGACCAACCCGAGTAGTGAGAGACAACATGGACATTGGGAAACTGCGCGCATGGTTCACTGAACACCCCCCATTCCTTCACATCCAGGAAATAGTTTCTCTGAGTACAGGAATTATTGGTCATGACGAAGTGAACTGTCACTTAGCACGAGAGATAGGCATATCAAGCATGAAGAAAGTCGTGGGGGGAAATTTTGGAGAATTGAAACTGAAACGGAAGGATAAGGTCGTGACTCTCGCTTCTGTTTCCTGCTCGTTGAAAATTGCTGGTAAAAAAATCACTGTCAATCCTCTCACTCTCTTCCAACGTGTCTGCATTGCCAAAAAATCAGAAGAAGATCTGAAAGAACTCTTGAAATTTGAACTCGCACCTTTTCCTATGGCACTCTTCACTGAGGAGGGAATGCGCAAGGGAACGAAGTCTGCAATGTACTCACTCTTCACTCCCATAGAGGAAGTCAACCTTGGCAACAAGAAATGTAACGTGATTGATGGAGGTTACTTGTTACATAAAGTGGTGTGGAACAAAACTCCCACAACCACATTCGAGATGCTATGCTCTACATACATCAACTACGTGCAAAAACACTTCAGTGGCAATGTGATTGTTGTGTTTGATGGATACCCAACTAATGCCGGCTATGAAAGCACCAAAGCCGCAGAACGAGCTCGCCGTTCTGCATTACAAACAGCAACCAAAATCGTGTTCTCCTCGTCTACCAAAGTGACTATAGCACAAGAAAAGTTTTTGGCAAACGATCACAATAAGAGCGCATTCATTTCGATGTTGATGACACGAATGGCGAATGCTAGCATCGAAGTGAAGCAAGCACATGAAGACGCCGACGTGTTGATCGTCAACACCGCCATATCCAAAGCTAGCGAATTCGACAGCGTCATTATTATTGCTGAAGATGTGGACATACTTATTCTGTTGACGGCATTGGGTATGTCCATAAAGAACATCTATCTTCAGAAAAGTGGAAGACGTGGTGGTCCTAGTGTCCTCTACTCACCAAGTTCCTGTTCCTTTACTCCCAAAGATACACTTTTCCTCCACGCAGTGAGTGGGTGTGATACCACGTCAGCACCGTATGGATTGGGGAAGAAAAAAATTTGCAGCACCTATATGAAGAATACCGCCCTCTCTGCAGTAGTGGCTCCGTTTCTTACATCAAACGCTACTCCTCAGCAAATCAAGGACGCTGGAGAAAAGTTCCTGGTAGTAGTTTATGGAGGCAATATTGACAATGACAACCTTGACGACTTGCGGTACCGATTATTTACACAATCAGTGACGAAGGCTAAATTGGAACTAGCCCGCCTACCACCGACAAGGGACGCTGCCAATTACCACTCCCTCCGCACTTACCAGCAAGTACAAGCGTGGTTAGGTAATGAACTTCGCCCATCAGTTTGGGGCTGGAGCCTAACTACGCGAGGGCTACTACCAATCCCCACAACGAAAAATGCCGGGCCAGATAACATCCTCCAAATTGTTTCCTGCAAGTGCAGCAAAGGCTGTAGCACCGGAGCTTGCAGCTGCAATAAAGCAGGTCTTAGATGCTCAGCTATGTGCAAGTACTGCACAGGCCACTCCTGCGAAAACGCCCCTGCAACTGATTTGAACGAGGAGGACTCGTCAGACATAATCGACGAATACGACGACGGCGAGGACGTCCTTAACAGCCTGATTGTGCAGGAGGACGACGAGCAATTAGAAGCAGAACCAACGGCTAAAAAATCTCGACAGGAACTGTAATGAGTACAAATGCGTACCTACTATGTATGAGAGACCTTTCAACAATATCTCTGTTGCCTCTAGTGTATACTTTGTCAAAACCTTAATTTTGTTAATATATAATTTTGTTTACGAAAGGACTACGTATTTTTTTATCTATCCTGGAACAATTATGTAGTGGAGGGAAGGAGAGGGAGAGGGAATATCGGTCTAAAAAGTAACTAATGTCAATACCAATATTACCGACATGATATATGGTTGGTATGAAATTACAAAAGAAAATTTTGAGAATTGGGGTTAGGTGGGGAAGGGAGGGTGATTGGGGGGGTTCAAAATTAGTTATTCTAACAAGAGACCATAATAACAACAATTATTATTATTAAAATAAGAAATAAGGTTGGTTTCTGCTTTTTTGAGGTATTTTTACTGAATTTCGGTAAAAATATTTTCTGCGAAGCGCCATATCTCAGTAAGGAATTGACATACAGACATATGTGAGTACTCAAATTGTAGATAATTTCACGTACTACAAAATGTTTCTGAACGCTTTTGTCGTAGGATGTAAGGAAAAAAGGTAATTGACGAAAGGTCGAGATTTTTGCAGTTCTCCCCCCCTCCTCCTCTTTTTGCACAGGGTCCTCGAGGTCCAAAACTTGACAAAATGTTAATTAACTATCCCTGAACAACATCTCCAAGTTTCATTAAATTCCGACCTTTTTCTATCTGAAACCACCTGTCGTCTGGCCTACAAGTCCGTCGACAAGTCGCAAGAAGTGGAGTTGGGTAGAAAAAGGTCGGAATTTAATGAAACTTGGAGATGTTGTTCAGGGATAGTTAATTAACATTTTGTCAAGTTTTGGACCTCGAGGACCCTGTGCAAAAAGAGGAGGGGGGGGGGAGAACTGCAAAAATCTCGACCTTTCGTCAATTACCTTTTTTCCTTACATCCTACGACAAAAGCGTTCAGAAACATTTTGTAGTACGTGAAATTATCTACAATTTGAGTACTCACATATGTCTGTATGTCAATTCCTTACTGAGATATGGCGCTTCGCAGAAAATATTTTTACCGGAATTCAGTAAAAATACCTCAAAAAAGCAGAAACCAACCTTATTTCTTACTTCACCCTTCATATCCCTTCACCCTTCATATTCCCTTCACCCTTCCCCCTTCCCCATGAAATAATTATTGAAAAAAGTAGTAATATTCATTTCCTTTTGTTGCAGGTATTTGTTGAGTTCACGTTTCAAGAGAGCCTGGTGAATCCGTATTAGTGCAAATTCGAGTGCCTTTCGGAGATGGCGTCAACATCTAGTGGATCAGACTTATGTTTTATTTGTAAAGGAGGAGTTGAAGCTGGTGAACTAAGTGTAGTAAAAGCCAGAGGAGTTGCCAGACTGTTGGAGTCCAGTGTGAAACGGAAACTTTCGGCAGATGAACAGTTCCTACGAGGGTTGAGTGAAGTGAGAGTGCACAGTGCTTGCCAAACAAGGTACAACAATGAGAAATTGATTGCTGCCTTTGCACGTCGAGGATATGACACATCCGAATCTCGTTTTCTTGTACCTACCCGGTCACAAGTTCAAAAATTCGACTTCACCAACGCGTGTTTTCTTTGTGAGGAAGCTATATCTGATGATTACAGAGCTAAGCAGGCAAAGTTACCTTTGGAAAGGCGCAATGTTCCGGTCAAAGTGACTATACCTGAAATGGCTAATAAAATTATAGAAAAGGCGAGAATGCGTGGAGACGAGTGGGGGAAGAAAATAGAAGAACGCATTAGCCAGTTACTCAATTTGAACACTGATTTAGTTGCTGTCAACGCTGAGTATCACCAAAAGTGTCTTAAGAGGTTTTACCATCCACCTAAGTCAGCGCAGAAAAGAGGATTCCGCCCATCGCCGAGTGTTGACGAAGCCATGCAGGTGATATTTTCATATATCGACGAGAACAGTGATGAATGCCAATTTTCCATTCAGCAGCTGTTGGAGCTGATTGAGGAAGACAGTCGACCACACAGCAAAACTGTAAAAAGTCGTCTTCAGGAGAAATATGGAGACCAAATCATCATTTCAGAATCAAGGAGAGGGCCTGTCGTCAGTGTCAAGAGGGTTGGTGACAAAATTCTGTATGATAACTGGTACTCTAACGAAAAGAAAGGAGACGAACAGGAAGAAAGACTTCGGATTGTGGAGGCAGCTGGAAAAATAATCTTTGAGGACATCCGCGCCAAAGTGTTCAACACAGATGAGTATCCTCCGATTGACAACTACTTGGATAGTGCACGTACTGCGGTTCCAGAGACGCTGCTTCTTCTACTCCACGTCTTGATTTTGACAAACAAACGAGGATCCTTGGACTCTTGGAAAAAGAAATGCCTCGCTCTGGCTCATGCAATCATGATAGCAGTGCGACCCAAATCTTTTCTTTCCTCCATCATGACTGCTGTTTCCGTATTTATCTATAAGAAATTTGGCTCTAAACATCTCCTGCATCTTCTATCTTCCATGGGCTTTTCAGCATCTTACGAAGAAGCTAATAGGCTAGAAGGGTCGTACGTATTGCAAGCTAGGCAAGGTGCCAAAATTGTGGAGTCTGCCGTTCCATTCAGTCAGTTTATATTTGACAATGCGGACTTTAACGTTAATACTTTGGATGGACATCATACATTCCACGCTATGGGAGGCATCATGGCTGTGACTCCCCGGGAAGCTGTAGCCACTGAATCTGAAGTAGCTCGATTGAAGGTGTCGTCAGCAGCCAAAGTCATTGCTGACGCTGGTACAGTAGATTTGATGTCATACCACCGACCACCCAATGCAGGTCTGAAAACAATTAAAATAGCGGATATCGATATCAGCTATTCACAAGGTGTTGTACCCTCGCCCGATGACATTGTTTGGCTATATGGAAAAAACTCTGCTTCTTCACCATCCGTACCTGGGTGGAATGGTTTTATGGAGCTTGGAACCAGTGGTGAAAAGTATGAATGCTCGAAAGTAGTTTGCCTCCCGTTCATCAATGCTCCACCTAGTGAATATAATACAGTATATACATCTATTGTATCTGCTCTTAAACAATGTACATTGAATAAACAGAATACTTGCATTGTGACTTTTGACCAGCCATTGTACTGGAAAGCATGTGATATAGTGGCAAACGACACTCTACCAGAGCTAAAAAATGTGGTTGTCAGGCTAGGTGGATTTCACCTGTTAATGTCATTCATGGGGGCGATGGGCACAATCATGGATGGGAGTGGGTTGAAGGAGCTATTCAGCACAATCTACGCTACTAACAGTGTTGACAAAATCCTAACAGGGCATGCGTATGCCAGGGCTGTTCGTGCTCATATCCTGACACATGCTGCTTTAGCAGGTATAATTTTTGAACAAGTTGACTTCACTGAACAAGAATTGGCAGCGCTAGACCAAGTGCTTAATTTACCGGATAAATCCAACATCTTCAGGGAAGCAGATAATCCCGATTTCCATGCTTTGACTGAGCGATTTCCAGAGATGCTGACCGCAATTGAAAGAAAAGGCCCAACGGCTGCTCTATGGGTCCAGTATTTTAGAATGTGTACACTTCTGAAAAACTTTATAAAAGCAGAAAGAATGGGTAGTTGGAAACTCCATCTAGATTGTGTCAAGGAAATGATACCCTACTTTCACGCTGCTGGGCACCTGAATTATGCCAAAAGTGCCCATCTCTATTACCAAGATATGGTTACCCTACAGGACAGGATGGATCCTCACGAATATATGAGGTTCACCAAAGATGGCTACTTCACTATTCGCAGATCAGAAAAATTTTGGTCGGGCATCTGGTCCGACATGACCATAGAGCAAGTTCTCATGCGGACTATGAAGAGCTATGGTGGACTTACTCGTGGACGCGGTGTAAGCGATTCTGTGCTTGCTAGATGGACATTGGGCATGCTGTGCCTTCAAAGCATTTGTGAACAAATAGAATTGTTCGCTGATATTCGCTCAGAGACATCTGAACAGCACGTGGACATGAGACCAACCCGAGTAGTGAGAGACAACATGGACATTGGGAAACTGCGCGCATGGTTCACTGAACACCCCCCATTCCTTCACATCCAGGAAATAGTTTCTCTGAGTACAGGAATTATTGGTCATGACGAAGTGAACTGTCACTTAGCACGAGAGATAGGCATATCAAGCATGAAGAAAGTCGTGGGGGGAAATTTTGGAGAATTGAAACTGAAACGGAAGGATAAGGTCGTGACTCTCGCTTCTGTTTCCTGCTCGTTGAAAATTGCTGGTAAAAAAATCACTGTCAATCCTCTCACTCTCTTCCAACGTGTCTGCATTGCCAAAAAATCAGAAGAAGATCTGAAAGAACTCTTGAAATTTGAACTCGCACCTTTTCCTATGGCACTCTTCACTGAGGAGGGAATGCGCAAGGGAACGAAGTCTGCAATGTACTCACTCTTCACTCCCATAGAGGAAGTCAACCTTGGCAACAAGAAATGTAACGTGATTGATGGAGGTTACTTGTTACATAAAGTGGTGTGGAACAAAACTCCCACAACCACATTCGAGATGCTATGCTCTACATACATCAACTACGTGCAAAAACACTTCAGTGGCAATGTGATTGTTGTGTTTGATGGATACCCAACTAATGCCGGCTATGAAAGCACCAAAGCCGCAGAACGAGCTCGCCGTTCTGCATTACAAACAGCAACCAAAATCGTGTTCTCCTCGTCTACCAAAGTGACTATAGCACAAGAAAAGTTTTTGGCAAACGATCACAATAAGAGCGCATTCATTTCGATGTTGATGACACGAATGGCGAATGCTAGCATCGAAGTGAAGCAAGCACATGAAGACGCCGACGTGTTGATCGTCAACACCGCCATATCCAAAGCTAGCGAATTCGACAGCGTCATTATTATTGCTGAAGATGTGGACATACTTATTCTGTTGACGGCATTGGGTATGTCCATAAAGAACATCTATCTTCAGAAAAGTGGAAGACGTGGTGGTCCTAGTGTCCTCTACTCACCAAGTTCCTGTTCCTTTACTCCCAAAGATACACTTTTCCTCCACGCAGTGAGTGGGTGTGATACCACGTCAGCACCGTATGGATTGGGGAAGAAAAAAATTTGCAGCACCTATATGAAGAATACCGCCCTCTCTGCAGTAGTGGCTCCGTTTCTTACATCAAACGCTACTCCTCAGCAAATCAAGGACGCTGGAGAAAAGTTCCTGGTAGTAGTTTATGGAGGCAATATTGACAATGACAACCTTGACGACTTGCGGTACCGATTATTTACACAATCAGTGACGAAGGCTAAATTGGAACTAGCCCGCCTACCACCGACAAGGGACGCTGCCAATTACCACTCCCTCCGCACTTACCAGCAAGTACAAGCGTGGTTAGGTAATGAACTTCGCCCATCAGTTTGGGGCTGGAGCCTAACTACGCGAGGGCTACTACCAATCCCCACAACGAAAAATGCCGGGCCAGATAACATCCTCCAAATTGTTTCCTGCAAGTGCAGCAAAGGCTGTAGCACCGGAGCTTGCAGCTGCAATAAAGCAGGTCTTAGATGCTCAGCTATGTGCAAGTACTGCACAGGCCACTCCTGCGAAAACGCCCCTGCAACTGATTTGAACGAGGAGGACTCGTCAGACATAATCGACGAATACGACGACGGCGAGGACGTCCTTAACAGCCTGATTGTGCAGGAGGACGACGAGCAATTAGAAGCAGAACCAACGGCTAAAAAATCTCGACAGGAACTGTAATGAGTACAAATGCGTACCTACTATGTATGAGAGACCTTTCAACAATATCTCTGTTGCCTCTAGTGTATACTTTGTCAAAACCTTAATTTTGTTAATATATAATTTTGTTTACGAAAGGACTACGTATTTTTTTATCTATCCTGGAACAATTATGTAGTGGAGGGAAGGAGAGGGAGAGGGAATATCGGTCTAAAAAGTAACTAATGTCAATACCAATATTACCGACATGATATATGGTTGGTATGAAATTACAAAAGAAAATTTTGAGAATTGGGGTTAGGTGGGGAAGGGAGGGTGATTGGGGGGGTTCAAAATTAGTTATTCTAACAAGAGACCATAATAACAACAATTATTATTATTAAAATAAGAAATAAGGTTGGTTTCTGCTTTTTTGAGGTATTTTTACTGAATTTCGGTAAAAATATTTTCTGCGAAGCGCCATATCTCAGTAAGGAATTGACATACAGACATATGTGAGTACTCAAATTGTAGATAATTTCACGTACTACAAAATGTTTCTGAACGCTTTTGTCGTAGGATGTAAGGAAAAAAGGTAATTGACGAAAGGTCGAGATTTTTGCAGTTCTCCCCCCCTCCTCCTCTTTTTGCACAGGGTCCTCGAGGTCCAAAACTTGACAAAATGTTAATTAACTATCCCTGAACAACATCTCCAAGTTTCATTAAATTCCGACCTTTTTCTATCTGAAACCACCTGTCGTCTGGCCTACAAGTCCGGTCGACAAGTCGCAAGAAGTGGAGTTGGGTAGAAAAAGGTCGGAATTTAATGAAACTTGGAGATGTTGTTCAGGGATAGTTAATTAACATTTTGTCAAGTTTTGGACCTCGAGGACCCTGTGCAAAAAGAGGAGGGGGGGGGAGAACTGCAAAAATCTCGACCTTTCGTCAATTACCTTTTTTCCTTACATCCTACGACAAAAGCGTTCAGAAACATTTTGTAGTACGTGAAATTATCTACAATTTGAGTACTCACATATGTCTGTATGTCAATTCCTTACTGAGATATGGCGCTTCGCAGAAAATATTTTTACCGGAATTCAGTAAAAATACCTCAAAAAAGCAGAAACCAACCTTATTTCTTACTTCACCCTTCATATCCCTTCACCCTTCATATTCCCTTCACCCTTCCCCCTTCCCCATGAAATAATTATTGAAAAAAGTAGTAATATTCATTTCCTTTTGTTGCAGGTATTTGTTGAGTTCACGTTTCAAGAGAGCCTGGTGAATCCGTATTAGTGCAAATTCGAGTGCCTTTCGGAGATGGCGTCAACATCTAGTGGATCAGACTTATGTTTTATTTGTAAAGGAGGAGTTGAAGCTGGTGAACTAAGTGTAGTAAAAGCCAGAGGAGTTGCCAGACTGTTGGAGTCCAGTGTGAAACGGAAACTTTCGGCAGATGAACAGTTCCTACGAGGGTTGAGTGAAGTGAGAGTGCACAGTGCTTGCCAAACAAGGTACAACAATGAGAAATTGATTGCTGCCTTTGCACGTCGAGGATATGACACATCCGAATCTCGTTTTCTTGTACCTACCCGGTCACAAGTTCAAAAATTCGACTTCACCAACGCGTGTTTTCTTTGTGAGGAAGCTATATCTGATGATTACAGAGCTAAGCAGGCAAAGTTACCTTTGGAAAGGCGCAATGTTCCGGTCAAAGTGACTATACCTGAAATGGCTAATAAAATTATAGAAAAGGCGAGAATGCGTGGAGACGAGTGGGGGAAGAAAATAGAAGAACGCATTAGCCAGTTACTCAATTTGAACACTGATTTAGTTGCTGTCAACGCTGAGTATCACCAAAAGTGTCTTAAGAGGTTTTACCATCCACCTAAGTCAGCGCAGAAAAGAGGATTCCGCCCATCGCCGAGTGTTGACGAAGCCATGCAGGTGATATTTTCATATATCGACGAGAACAGTGATGAATGCCAATTTTCCATTCAGCAGCTGTTGGAGCTGATTGAGGAAGACAGTCGACCACACAGCAAAACTGTAAAAAGTCGTCTTCAGGAGAAATATGGAGACCAAATCATCATTTCAGAATCAAGGAGAGGGCCTGTCGTCAGTGTCAAGAGGGTTGGTGACAAAATTCTGTATGATAACTGGTACTCTAACGAAAAGAAAGGAGACGAACAGGAAGAAAGACTTCGGATTGTGGAGGCAGCTGGAAAAATAATCTTTGAGGACATCCGCGCCAAAGTGTTCAACACAGATGAGTATCCTCCGATTGACAACTACTTGGATAGTGCACGTACTGCGGTTCCAGAGACGCTGCTTCTTCTACTCCACGTCTTGATTTTGACAAACAAACGAGGATCCTTGGACTCTTGGAAAAAGAAATGCCTCGCTCTGGCTCATGCAATCATGATAGCAGTGCGACCCAAATCTTTTCTTTCCTCCATCATGACTGCTGTTTCCGTATTTATCTATAAGAAATTTGGCTCTAAACATCTCCTGCATCTTCTATCTTCCATGGGCTTTTCAGCATCTTACGAAGAAGCTAATAGGCTAGAAGGGTCGTACGTATTGCAAGCTAGGCAAGGTGCCAAAATTGTGGAGTCTGCCGTTCCATTCAGTCAGTTTATATTTGACAATGCGGACTTTAACGTTAATACTTTGGATGGACATCATACATTCCACGCTATGGGAGGCATCATGGCTGTGACTCCCCGGGAAGCTGTAGCCACTGAATCTGAAGTAGCTCGATTGAAGGTGTCGTCAGCAGCCAAAGTCATTGCTGACGCTGGTACAGTAGATTTGATGTCATACCACCGACCACCCAATGCAGGTCTGAAAACAATTAAAATAGCGGATATCGATATCAGCTATTCACAAGGTGTTGTACCCTCGCCCGATGACATTGTTTGGCTATATGGAAAAAACTCTGCTTCTTCACCATCCGTACCTGGGTGGAATGGTTTTATGGAGCTTGGAACCAGTGGTGAAAAGTATGAATGCTCGAAAGTAGTTTGCCTCCCGTTCATCAATGCTCCACCTAGTGAATATAATACAGTATATACATCTATTGTATCTGCTCTTAAACAATGTACATTGAATAAACAGAATACTTGCATTGTGACTTTTGACCAGCCATTGTACTGGAAAGCATGTGATATAGTGGCAAACGACACTCTACCAGAGCTAAAAAATGTGGTTGTCAGGCTAGGTGGATTTCACCTGTTAATGTCATTCATGGGGGCGATGGGCACAATCATGGATGGGAGTGGGTTGAAGGAGCTATTCAGCACAATCTACGCTACTAACAGTGTTGACAAAATCCTAACAGGGCATGCGTATGCCAGGGCTGTTCGTGCTCATATCCTGACACATGCTGCTTTAGCAGGTATAATTTTTGAACAAGTTGACTTCACTGAACAAGAATTGGCAGCGCTAGACCAAGTGCTTAATTTACCGGATAAATCCAACATCTTCAGGGAAGCAGATAATCCCGATTTCCATGCTTTGACTGAGCGATTTCCAGAGATGCTGACCGCAATTGAAAGAAAAGGCCCAACGGCTGCTCTATGGGTCCAGTATTTTAGAATGTGTACACTTCTGAAAAACTTTATAAAAGCAGAAAGAATGGGTAGTTGGAAACTCCATCTAGATTGTGTCAAGGAAATGATACCCTACTTTCACGCTGCTGGGCACCTGAATTATGCCAAAAGTGCCCATCTCTATTACCAAGATATGGTTACCCTACAGGACAGGATGGATCCTCACGAATATATGAGGTTCACCAAAGATGGCTACTTCACTATTCGCAGATCAGAAAAATTTTGGTCGGGCATCTGGTCCGACATGACCATAGAGCAAGTTCTCATGCGGACTATGAAGAGCTATGGTGGACTTACTCGTGGACGCGGTGTAAGCGATTCTGTGCTTGCTAGATGGACATTGGGCATGCTGTGCCTTCAAAGCATTTGTGAACAAATAGAATTGTTCGCTGATATTCGCTCAGAGACATCTGAACAGCACGTGGACATGAGACCAACCCGAGTAGTGAGAGACAACATGGACATTGGGAAACTGCGCGCATGGTTCACTGAACACCCCCCATTCCTTCACATCCAGGAAATAGTTTCTCTGAGTACAGGAATTATTGGTCATGACGAAGTGAACTGTCACTTAGCACGAGAGATAGGCATATCAAGCATGAAGAAAGTCGTGGGGGGAAATTTTGGAGAATTGAAACTGAAACGGAAGGATAAGGTCGTGACTCTCGCTTCTGTTTCCTGCTCGTTGAAAATTGCTGGTAAAAAAATCACTGTCAATCCTCTCACTCTCTTCCAACGTGTCTGCATTGCCAAAAAATCAGAAGAAGATCTGAAAGAACTCTTGAAATTTGAACTCGCACCTTTTCCTATGGCACTCTTCACTGAGGAGGGAATGCGCAAGGGAACGAAGTCTGCAATGTACTCACTCTTCACTCCCATAGAGGAAGTCAACCTTGGCAACAAGAAATGTAACGTGATTGATGGAGGTTACTTGTTACATAAAGTGGTGTGGAACAAAACTCCCACAACCACATTCGAGATGCTATGCTCTACATACATCAACTACGTGCAAAAACACTTCAGTGGCAATGTGATTGTTGTGTTTGATGGATACCCAACTAATGCCGGCTATGAAAGCACCAAAGCCGCAGAACGAGCTCGCCGTTCTGCATTACAAACAGCAACCAAAATCGTGTTCTCCTCGTCTACCAAAGTGACTATAGCACAAGAAAAGTTTTTGGCAAACGATCACAATAAGAGCGCATTCATTTCGATGTTGATGACACGAATGGCGAATGCTAGCATCGAAGTGAAGCAAGCACATGAAGACGCCGACGTGTTGATCGTCAACACCGCCATATCCAAAGCTAGCGAATTCGACAGCGTCATTATTATTGCTGAAGATGTGGACATACTTATTCTGTTGACGGCATTGGGTATGTCCATAAAGAACATCTATCTTCAGAAAAGTGGAAGACGTGGTGGTCCTAGTGTCCTCTACTCACCAAGTTCCTGTTCCTTTACTCCCAAAGATACACTTTTCCTCCACGCAGTGAGTGGGTGTGATACCACGTCAGCACCGTATGGATTGGGGAAGAAAAAAATTTGCAGCACCTATATGAAGAATACCGCCCTCTCTGCAGTAGTGGCTCCGTTTCTTACATCAAACGCTACTCCTCAGCAAATCAAGGACGCTGGAGAAAAGTTCCTGGTAGTAGTTTATGGAGGCAATATTGACAATGACAACCTTGACGACTTGCGGTACCGATTATTTACACAATCAGTGACGAAGGCTAAATTGGAACTAGCCCGCCTACCACCGACAAGGGACGCTGCCAATTACCACTCCCTCCGCACTTACCAGCAAGTACAAGCGTGGTTAGGTAATGAACTTCGCCCATCAGTTTGGGGCTGGAGCCTAACTACGCGAGGGCTACTACCAATCCCCACAACGAAAAATGCCGGGCCAGATAACATCCTCCAAATTGTTTCCTGCAAGTGCAGCAAAGGCTGTAGCACCGGAGCTTGCAGCTGCAATAAAGCAGGTCTTAGATGCTCAGCTATGTGCAAGTACTGCACAGGCCACTCCTGCGAAAACGCCCCTGCAACTGATTTGAACGAGGAGGACTCGTCAGACATAATCGACGAATACGACGACGGCGAGGACGTCCTTAACAGCCTGATTGTGCAGGAGGACGACGAGCAATTAGAAGCAGAACCAACGGCTAAAAAATCTCGACAGGAACTGTAATGAGTACAAATGCGTACCTACTATGTATGAGAGACCTTTCAACAATATCTCTGTTGCCTCTAGTGTATACTTTGTCAAAACCTTAATTTTGTTAATATATAATTTTGTTTACGAAAGGACTACGTATTTTTTTATCTATCCTGGAACAATTATGTAGTGGAGGGAAGGAGAGGGAGAGGGAATATCGGTCTAAAAAGTAACTAATGTCAATACCAATATTACCGACATGATATATGGTTGGTATGAAATTACAAAAGAAAATTTTGAGAATTGGGGTTAGGTGGGGAAGGGAGGGTGATTGGGGGGGTTCAAAATTAGTTATTCTAACAAGAGACCATAATAACAACAATTATTATTATTAAAATAAGAAATAAGGTTGGTTTCTGCTTTTTTGAGGTATTTTTACTGAATTTCGGTAAAAATATTTTCTGCGAAGCGCCATATCTCAGTAAGGAATTGACATACAGACATATGTGAGTACTCAAATTGTAGATAATTTCACGTACTACAAAATGTTTCTGAACGCTTTTGTCGTAGGATGTAAGGAAAAAAGGTAATTGACGAAAGGTCGAGATTTTTGCAGTTCTCCCCCCCTCCTCCTCTTTTTGCACAGGGTCCTCGAGGTCCAAAACTTGACAAAATGTTAATTAACTATCCCTGAACAACATCTCCAAGTTTCATTAAATTCCGACCTTTTTCTATCTGAAACCACCTGTCGTCTGGCCTAATATTGAATACACGGATTTTTATTTAAATATCCCAAAAAAAACATGAAAGAAAACAATCTTTCATAAAAAGCAAGAGTACAGATATTTTTTCTAATTTCCATACTTATAAAGTATTTTATTATATTTCTTAGAAAGAAGATTTGATTTTAAAGAAAAATAATATATTTCAGCTAATTGATTAAAGTATAAAGAATTGCATTTGAGTATGATCTGGTTAAGGTATAACGTGAATGATTACATAATAAAATTAAAGGAAAGAGATTAGTAATCGTAATAGTGAAAAACAATTTAGTTTTTTTAAAGTTGGAATAATTGGGCAGGGACTAATAATAATTTTTTTTTAGAAAGAAATAAGGATTATTTTTATTTAAAACAATTACATATTTACTTTAATTATATGAATTGTATTGTATTATGCATAATAAAAGTGAAGTTTTTAGATTTGAACTGTCACAAATAATTAATAGCAAACATTAAGGAGTAAAGAGAATTATCAAAAATTACGATTTGGATTTTTGAAAGAAAAGAAATTATTCACTTTTGTTATGTCACGTATCTAATTAGGGATTTTAATTTTATTTTGAAAATTTTAGGTAATTTAAAAAAAAAAATTTGTATTGAGCATGTATTCATATTTCTAATTGAAATTGAGATAGAATAAAAAGTTAATTTTTCTTTCCAAACCTGAACGAAAAATTAACTTTCATTTTAAGGGGGAGGAAGTGTAATATAATGCCCGCTACTGTACCCACTTTTTAACAATATAGTAACATATTGTAAACTTATTGTTGAACACAACTGTATCGATTAATCTAGAAAACGAATAGTTAAAAGTGGAATAAAGAAGTCTTTTGATTAAATCGCTAAGTCAGCGAAACGTTAAAAATTGGAAATCGAACGATCAATGCGCGAGGCAAGGGGAATACCATGGCTAGCTTGGCTTGAGGCCCAGAGACGGGTCGATATAGATTCATTCCGTATTTAGATTTCGTGATATTCATTCCGTACTTAGATTCCGTACTTAGATTTTGTAATGTAATTCCATAGTTAGATTCGGTGTTGAGATACCGTAATGTAATGTTGTAAAGTACTTTTAAAAATGTAAAGTCATTTTGTGTAGTGTGTTGTGTATCCCTCCAGGAGAGAGGTAATATGTATTTCCTTCCCTAACAATATCTCTTTGTGTGTGTAGTCTGATCCGTGGACGCACTTTGATTTTTGATATAATGATTAATTTTCTGTAATTATTAAAAATTTGAGTAAATTTTATGAAAGAATGTTGTATCATACACGGATCAGTCTACTCACACACGTTTTAATTTCAATTAAGATTTTATATTGTATTTCTTACTATTGAAGCTTAAATTTCATTGTTTTAATATAATAACAAATTATTGAAGTTTCTGCTTTAAAAATAAATTCATGTTTTGCAATGTTCTACAATATTGTTCCCATTTCTAATAGTTCGCGCGAATGATTGTTTTGACGCTCGGTATAGGTATATACACAAATATATGATTTTTTGTAAACTATTTAATTTTAATATAATAAACCTTTATTTTATTGTTAACTGATAACAATTGTTTTATTTAGAAATTCGACTAATTATAGTACACGCTACCTTATATATCTTATAAGTATTCAAACATATTTATCCCTGTTTAGGCTTAATCTTTTACATATGGGGGTGTCGGTGGAGTAGTTCGAATCAACCACTGAAACCACCCCTTCCTTACAACCCCCAATATATTACATTTATGGTGGCACCAGTGGTATCTTAAGTCAACCACCCAGCCACCTACCTCCGTATTTTACAAATATGGTGGCGTCGGTGGAATAGTTCAAATCAATCACTGAAACCACCCTAATCTTTTACCTCATGTATTTTACATATGGTGGCCAGCGTTTGGGATTATCGAAAATACTCCCACATCGCTGCTTAGATGCTGGTGAATGTAAACCAGTCGAAATTCATTTTTCCCATTTAATTAATACAAATTCAAATGACCTCCCTATTTTTTTTTCAACTGTACCTTATACCATTGGAATAGGAAAATCAGTAAGGAATGGAAAGAAATTTTTCATAAAATTTAAACAACACAATACATTAATATGTTTTTTTTTGAAGTTAAATTTTATTGTAATTCTGGAAAATATAGTAAACGCGCTAATTCAAGATAAAATTAGTAAACGTGTTCGTTGTGAATTATTTTAAGGATAACCGTGTGAAAAAAAAAATTAGTATCATTTGTTAGTTACTTATGTGCAAAAAGATTAGTAAAATATTTATGTTTACCATGAGATTAAAAATTTTAAGTAAAGTTATTTTAACGGGAAATTGTATAGTTATATGTAGATACTGAGTTAGACAAACAAGGAATTTTGACTATTGGTATCGAATAGGATAAGGATTTAATCAAACATAATAGGGATTTAATTTAAAAGTCGGGATATGGTAAACAGATTTCAAATTGATAAAAATGCAAATATTAGTTTTTAAAAAAAAAAAAAAAAAAAATTTATAATCAAAATAGTTGAATAAACGGTAATCATCGTTAATGATGGAATTGTTAAAAAGTTAGGAACGTTTTCAAATCGCAATCAAATTAATCGAAGTTAGAATTGTAATAATGGGGGTCACATTTAAATTAAAAGGAAGTTTTTGTCCTGATTTTCTTTGTAGTCAGTTGAATTTGAAATAGACAGCCAAATCGTAAGCATTTTGGGAAAATATTTTTCAAGAAAAATTTGTTTGTAATCGACAAGTAAATTATCAAAACGAAGTAGTTATCGTTCATTTACTTTCTGCCCTAAGTAAGTTTTGCGTGATATAGTTTTGTCAAAAGAATAAGCCGTTTTATAATTATTATTAGAGGCTTGAAAATCGAAAAAATTATGCTGAAATAAAGAAAATAAGTATATAAAAGAAAAATTATTGTTAAGAAATGTTTCAATTAAAGTACATAATTGGCTAAGTATTTAACTTGATCAAATATAATTTTAATGTAAAAGTTTGGTTTCCTAAATACTTTATGCTGTTAGAAAATTCCCAATTTAGACAATTTTGCAATTGTGAGCTATTATCAGGATTATTGTTTTGAGGCACCATTGAATCGAATGAGTATTTCTGGACACAAACCATTAATAAACCTTCATAAGAATTAAGTACAACTATTATTATTATTATTCTAACATGAAGGTCATTTTAATAAGTTTATTTATTAATTTAATGATGGAAATGATTATGACTTACGAGATTCAATCTCCATGTATTAATAAGGGAATATGGATGTCATCAATACCTAATGTTCGATTGACTGATTCTGTACATAATCATCTAGTAAAAATTACAAAAACATCATTCAGAATTCCTCCTATAGAGAATATTTTTGATTTACAAGAAAAGACTCCTCTGATTATGGACCCAATATTCAAAGAATTTATAAATACAATAACTCTGATTGAGTCAACAACAATTTCAATCACACCAAAGGAAGAAAAACATCAAAAATCAAAAAGATTTCTAGATCATGGTTTGTTGCCTTTTATTGGATGGATTCAACAAAAATTATTTGGAATTTCCACTACCTCAGATCTTGATGATTTACGAATTACGTCAAATGATTTAAGTTCATTTGTTGATTCGATTCATTCACAAGTAGTGGATCAAAATTCTATAATTAAGCATCTAATTACAACCACCACTAATCTTAACTATCAAATAAACCTAACACAATACTCAATAAATGATTTAATAAGCAATCAGATGAAATTCACACAATACACTCAAGAGTTTGAAAACTCAATTAATAAACACTTCTCCTATTTAGAAAATGCATTTAGAATACTAATAAGTTATATCAATAATGGATTTATAATTCTCAATAAAAATCAAATTTTTCAGTTAACACTACGAATGTGTAAGACAGGTTATCTTGATGAAAGAGTTATTGATGAAATAACTTTAACCAAAATATTAAAAGAATTAAAAAGCAATTTAACCAAGAGTAATTATGACTTATCAATAGACATAGAAGAATTAAAACTTTATTATTGGCATAAACTTGTTCACTGTTTTGATATAGAAAATAAGATTTTAATAATAATTGCAATTCCCCTAATCAATTTGAATTTTAAATATGGATCTATAATGAAAATTAAAAAAATACCAATATTAATATCAAATGAATTCCATCATGTCGAAAATTTAGAAGAAGGATATTATTTAAGTATCAAAAACATAATATATAAATTAAATGAATTTGATCATAATTGTATTGGAGATTCTAATAATGACTTATCTGGATGCTTGATAACTTTAAGAACACTGAATGCCATTGAAAGAAAATCATGTCCTTACTTATTAATAATGGGAAGCGGCATTGAAGAATTAAAGCAACAATGCAAATTAACAATTATAAGATCTGGAGTTCCAAAATGGATCCAATTAAATTCTTCAGATTGGTATTTAACAAAAGAATCAACTGATTTATCATTATTCAATTCACAATCAGGTTTTCAAGAGTTAATTAAAATAAACAATACAAATCACACACATATCATCCATTTAAATTGCAATGAAAAAATAATTGATTATACATATTTGGGAATTCAGAATAAATATCTATGCATCGATAAAAACTCCATGACAAGTATAAATCCTATTGTTGCTTTTCATTATATAAATTTAAGTAACATTATACTAACAAATAAAAATTTCATTCAACTACCAAAACTGGATTATCATCAACAATACTTAAACACGAGTCTTAATCCAATTGACTTTTCTCATGATTGGAAAATAATTAATGAGATTGAAAAGAAAAAGGATAAAAAAGCTCCCATCATTCATTGGTCATCTCCATACCATTCAATATGGAAATTCATATTGTGGTCTTTAATCGGATTTATAACATTAATAATTATAGTAATAATTTTAAGAAAAATCAGTCCTATTCTTGGATTTACTTTGGGAACAAAGTTTATTCCAATGACAATAGCAAACGCAAGTTATATCCAAACCCGAAATCCCAAGAACAAACCCATGACCCAGATCAATTAAAGAGGCTCAATGAAGTGGAAAAAGTGAATTAAAGACTTAAATAATTGGACATTAAGTGTTATAGTTAAGATTAAAAAAAAAAAAATTTAAAAAAATTAGTACATAAGCGTATCTATGAAAATAATGTAGTTTTGGAAATGTTAACGGTGTTCCATTTTGAAGAAAAAGAATTTATGAATTGAAATATTTTAATTGGTAACTATTTTGATTGTTTGAAGTATTTGACAATTTCTGACGAAAATACGTACATAAATACGCTTACGAATGAATTTTGAATTATTTTAAGGATTTCAAAAAAGTATTAAATAATAGAGTAATTGAGTAGAAAAAATCATTTAAATAGGGTTCTTGATCATAATTCAAATTAAGATTTTTATTTGAATAATCGATTTTTAATAGAAAGTAAACGTAAATTGAATTTTTAATGAAAGAAATTATTTTAAACCTGATATTGAATACACGGATTTTTATTTAAATATCCCAAAAAAAACATGAAAGAAAACAATCTTTCATAAAAAGCAAGAGTACAGATATTTTTTCTAATTTCCATACTTATAAAGTATTTTATTATATTTCTTAGAAAGAAGATTTGATTTTAAAGAAAAATAATATATTTCAGCTAATTGATTAAAGTATAAAGAATTGCATTTGAGTATGATCTGGTTAAGGTATAACGTGAATGATTACATAATAAAATTAAAGGAAAGAGATTAGTAATCGTAATAGTGAAAAACAATTTAGTTTTTTTAAAGTTGGAATAATTGGGCAGGGACTAATAATAATTTTTTTTTAGAAAGAAATAAGGATTATTTTTATTTAAAACAATTACATATTTACTTTAATTATATGAATTGTATTGTATTATGCATAATAAAAGTGAAGTTTTTAGATTTGAACTGTCACAAATAATTAATAGCAAACATTAAGGAGTAAAGAGAATTATCAAAAATTACGATTTGGATTTTTGAAAGAAAAGAAATTATTCACTTTTGTTATGTCACGTATCTAATTAGGGATTTTAATTTTATTTTGAAAATTTTAGGTAATTTAAAAAAAAAAATTTGTATTGAGCATGTATTCATATTTCTAATTGAAATTGAGATAGAATAAAAAGTTAATTTTTCTTTCCAAACCTGAACGAAAAATTAACTTTCATTTTAAGGGGGAGGAAGTGTAATATAATGCCCGCTACTGTACCCACTTTTTAACAATATAGTAACATATTGTAAACTTATTGTTGAACACAACTGTATCGATTAATCTAGAAAACGAATAGTTAAAAGTGGAATAAAGAAGTCTTTTGATTAAATCGCTAAGTCAGCGAAACGTTAAAAATTGGAAATCGAACGATCAATGCGCGAGGCAAGGGGAATACCATGGCTAGCTTGGCTTGAGGCCCAGAGACGGGTCGATATAGATTCATTCCGTATTTAGATTTCGTGATATTCATTCCGTACTTAGATTCCGTACTTAGATTTTGTAATGTAATTCCATAGTTAGATTCGGTGTTGAGATACCGTAATGTAATGTTGTAAAGTACTTTTAAAAATGTAAAGTCATTTTGTGTAGTGTGTTGTGTATCCCTCCAGGAGAGAGGTAATATGTATTTCCTTCCCTAACAATATCTCTTTGTGTGTGTAGTCTGATCCGTGGACGCACTTTGATTTTTGATATAATGATTAATTTTCTGTAATTATTAAAAATTTGAGTAAATTTTATGAAAGAATGTTGTATCATACACGGATCAGTCTACTCACACACGTTTTAATTTCAATTAAGATTTTATATTGTATTTCTTACTATTGAAGCTTAAATTTCATTGTTTTAATATAATAACAAATTATTGAAGTTTCTGCTTTAAAAATAAATTCATGTTTTGCAATGTTCTACAATATTGTTCCCATTTCTAATAGTTCGCGCGAATGATTGTTTTGACGCTCGGTATAGGTATATACACAAATATATGATTTTTTGTAAACTATTTAATTTTAATATAATAAACCTTTATTTTATTGTTAACTGATAACAATTGTTTTATTTAGAAATTCGACTAATTATAGTACACGCTACCTTATATATCTTATAAGTATTCAAACATATTTATCCCTGTTTAGGCTTAATCTTTTACATATGGGGGTGTCGGTGGAGTAGTTCGAATCAACCACTGAAACCACCCCTTCCTTACAACCCCCAATATATTACATTTATGGTGGCACCAGTGGTATCTTAAGTCAACCACCCAGCCACCTACCTCCGTATTTTACAAATATGGTGGCGTCGGTGGAATAGTTCAAATCAATCACTGAAACCACCCTAATCTTTTACCTCATGTATTTTACATATGGTGGCCAGCGTTTGGGATTATCGAAAATACTCCCACATCGCTGCTTAGATGCTGGTGAATGTAAACCAGTCGAAATTCATTTTTCCCATTTAATTAATACAAATTCAAATGACCTCCCTATTTTTTTTTCAACTGTACCTTATACCATTGGAATAGGAAAATCAGTAAGGAATGGAAAGAAATTTTTCATAAAATTTAAACAACACAATACATTAATATGTTTTTTTTTGAAGTTAAATTTTATTGTAATTCTGGAAAATATAGTAAACGCGCTAATTCAAGATAAAATTAGTAAACGTGTTCGTTGTGAATTATTTTAAGGATAACCGTGTGAAAAAAAAAATTAGTATCATTTGTTAGTTACTTATGTGCAAAAAGATTAGTAAAATATTTATGTTTACCATGAGATTAAAAATTTTAAGTAAAGTTATTTTAACGGGAAATTGTATAGTTATATGTAGATACTGAGTTAGACAAACAAGGAATTTTGACTATTGGTATCGAATAGGATAAGGATTTAATCAAACATAATAGGGATTTAATTTAAAAGTCGGGATATGGTAAACAGATTTCAAATTGATAAAAATGCAAATATTAGTTTTTAAAAAAAAAAAAAAAAAAAATTTATAATCAAAATAGTTGAATAAACGGTAATCATCGTTAATGATGGAATTGTTAAAAAGTTAGGAACGTTTTCAAATCGCAATCAAATTAATCGAAGTTAGAATTGTAATAATGGGGGTCACATTTAAATTAAAAGGAAGTTTTTGTCCTGATTTTCTTTGTAGTCAGTTGAATTTGAAATAGACAGCCAAATCGTAAGCATTTTGGGAAAATATTTTTCAAGAAAAATTTGTTTGTAATCGACAAGTAAATTATCAAAACGAAGTAGTTATCGTTCATTTACTTTCTGCCCTAAGTAAGTTTTGCGTGATATAGTTTTGTCAAAAGAATAAGCCGTTTTATAATTATTATTAGAGGCTTGAAAATCGAAAAAATTATGCTGAAATAAAGAAAATAAGTATATAAAAGAAAAATTATTGTTAAGAAATGTTTCAATTAAAGTACATAATTGGCTAAGTATTTAACTTGATCAAATATAATTTTAATGTAAAAGTTTGGTTTCCTAAATACTTTATGCTGTTAGAAAATTCCCAATTTAGACAATTTTGCAATTGTGAGCTATTATCAGGATTATTGTTTTGAGGCACCATTGAATCGAATGAGTATTTCTGGACACAAACCATTAATAAACCTTCATAAGAATTAAGTACAACTATTATTATTATTATTCTAACATGAAGGTCATTTTAATAAGTTTATTTATTAATTTAATGATGGAAATGATTATGACTTACGAGATTCAATCTCCATGTATTAATAAGGGAATATGGATGTCATCAATACCTAATGTTCGATTGACTGATTCTGTACATAATCATCTAGTAAAAATTACAAAAACATCATTCAGAATTCCTCCTATAGAGAATATTTTTGATTTACAAGAAAAGACTCCTCTGATTATGGACCCAATATTCAAAGAATTTATAAATACAATAACTCTGATTGAGTCAACAACAATTTCAATCACACCAAAGGAAGAAAAACATCAAAAATCAAAAAGATTTCTAGATCATGGTTTGTTGCCTTTTATTGGATGGATTCAACAAAAATTATTTGGAATTTCCACTACCTCAGATCTTGATGATTTACGAATTACGTCAAATGATTTAAGTTCATTTGTTGATTCGATTCATTCACAAGTAGTGGATCAAAATTCTATAATTAAGCATCTAATTACAACCACCACTAATCTTAACTATCAAATAAACCTAACACAATACTCAATAAATGATTTAATAAGCAATCAGATGAAATTCACACAATACACTCAAGAGTTTGAAAACTCAATTAATAAACACTTCTCCTATTTAGAAAATGCATTTAGAATACTAATAAGTTATATCAATAATGGATTTATAATTCTCAATAAAAATCAAATTTTTCAGTTAACACTACGAATGTGTAAGACAGGTTATCTTGATGAAAGAGTTATTGATGAAATAACTTTAACCAAAATATTAAAAGAATTAAAAAGCAATTTAACCAAGAGTAATTATGACTTATCAATAGACATAGAAGAATTAAAACTTTATTATTGGCATAAACTTGTTCACTGTTTTGATATAGAAAATAAGATTTTAATAATAATTGCAATTCCCCTAATCAATTTGAATTTTAAATATGGATCTATAATGAAAATTAAAAAAATACCAATATTAATATCAAATGAATTCCATCATGTCGAAAATTTAGAAGAAGGATATTATTTAAGTATCAAAAACATAATATATAAATTAAATGAATTTGATCATAATTGTATTGGAGATTCTAATAATGACTTATCTGGATGCTTGATAACTTTAAGAACACTGAATGCCATTGAAAGAAAATCATGTCCTTACTTATTAATAATGGGAAGCGGCATTGAAGAATTAAAGCAACAATGCAAATTAACAATTATAAGATCTGGAGTTCCAAAATGGATCCAATTAAATTCTTCAGATTGGTATTTAACAAAAGAATCAACTGATTTATCATTATTCAATTCACAATCAGGTTTTCAAGAGTTAATTAAAATAAACAATACAAATCACACACATATCATCCATTTAAATTGCAATGAAAAAATAATTGATTATACATATTTGGGAATTCAGAATAAATATCTATGCATCGATAAAAACTCCATGACAAGTATAAATCCTATTGTTGCTTTTCATTATATAAATTTAAGTAACATTATACTAACAAATAAAAATTTCATTCAACTACCAAAACTGGATTATCATCAACAATACTTAAACACGAGTCTTAATCCAATTGACTTTTCTCATGATTGGAAAATAATTAATGAGATTGAAAAGAAAAAGGATAAAAAAGCTCCCATCATTCATTGGTCATCTCCATACCATTCAATATGGAAATTCATATTGTGGTCTTTAATCGGATTTATAACATTAATAATTATAGTAATAATTTTAAGAAAAATCAGTCCTATTCTTGGATTTACTTTGGGAACAAAGTTTATTCCAATGACAATAGCAAACGCAAGTTATATCCAAACCCGAAATCCCAAGAACAAACCCATGACCCAGATCAATTAAAGAGGCTCAATGAAGTGGAAAAAGTGAATTAAAGACTTAAATAATTGGACATTAAGTGTTATAGTTAAGATTAAAAAAAAAAAAATTTAAAAAAATTAGTACATAAGCGTATCTATGAAAATAATGTAGTTTTGGAAATGTTAACGGTGTTCCATTTTGAAGAAAAAGAATTTATGAATTGAAATATTTTAATTGGTAACTATTTTGATTGTTTGAAGTATTTGACAATTTCTGACGAAAATACGTACATAAATACGCTTACGAATGAATTTTGAATTATTTTAAGGATTTCAAAAAAGTATTAAATAATAGAGTAATTGAGTAGAAAAAATCATTTAAATAGGGTTCTTGATCATAATTCAAATTAAGATTTTTATTTGAATAATCGATTTTTAATAGAAAGTAAACGTAAATTGAATTTTTAATGAAAGAAATTATTTTAAACCTGATATTGAATACACGGATTTTTATTTAAATATCCCAAAAAAAACATGAAAGAAAACAATCTTTCATAAAAAGCAAGAGTACAGATATTTTTTCTAATTTCCATACTTATAAAGTATTTTATTATATTTCTTAGAAAGAAGATTTGATTTTAAAGAAAAATAATATATTTCAGCTAATTGATTAAAGTATAAAGAATTGCATTTGAGTATGATCTGGTTAAGGTATAACGTGAATGATTACATAATAAAATTAAAGGAAAGAGATTAGTAATCGTAATAGTGAAAAACAATTTAGTTTTTTTAAAGTTGGAATAATTGGGCAGGGACTAATAATAATTTTTTTTTAGAAAGAAATAAGGATTATTTTTATTTAAAACAATTACATATTTACTTTAATTATATGAATTGTATTGTATTATGCATAATAAAAGTGAAGTTTTTAGATTTGAACTGTCACAAATAATTAATAGCAAACATTAAGGAGTAAAGAGAATTATCAAAAATTACGATTTGGATTTTTGAAAGAAAAGAAATTATTCACTTTTGTTATGTCACGTATCTAATTAGGGATTTTAATTTTATTTTGAAAATTTTAGGTAATTTAAAAAAAAAAATTTGTATTGAGCATGTATTCATATTTCTAATTGAAATTGAGATAGAATAAAAAGTTAATTTTTCTTTCCAAACCTGAACGAAAAATTAACTTTCATTTTAAGGGGGAGGAAGTGTAATATAATGCCCGCTACTGTACCCACTTTTTAACAATATAGTAACATATTGTAAACTTATTGTTGAACACAACTGTATCGATTAATCTAGAAAACGAATAGTTAAAAGTGGAATAAAGAAGTCTTTTGATTAAATCGCTAAGTCAGCGAAACGTTAAAAATTGGAAATCGAACGATCAATGCGCGAGGCAAGGGGAATACCATGGCTAGCTTGGCTTGAGGCCCAGAGACGGGTCGATATAGATTCATTCCGTATTTAGATTTCGTGATATTCATTCCGTACTTAGATTCCGTACTTAGATTTTGTAATGTAATTCCATAGTTAGATTCGGTGTTGAGATACCGTAATGTAATGTTGTAAAGTACTTTTAAAAATGTAAAGTCATTTTGTGTAGTGTGTTGTGTATCCCTCCAGGAGAGAGGTAATATGTATTTCCTTCCCTAACAATATCTCTTTGTGTGTGTAGTCTGATCCGTGGACGCACTTTGATTTTTGATATAATGATTAATTTTCTGTAATTATTAAAAATTTGAGTAAATTTTATGAAAGAATGTTGTATCATACACGGATCAGTCTACTCACACACGTTTTAATTTCAATTAAGATTTTATATTGTATTTCTTACTATTGAAGCTTAAATTTCATTGTTTTAATATAATAACAAATTATTGAAGTTTCTGCTTTAAAAATAAATTCATGTTTTGCAATGTTCTACAATATTGTTCCCATTTCTAATAGTTCGCGCGAATGATTGTTTTGAAGCTCGGTATAGGTATATACACAAATATATGATTTTTTGTAAACTATTTAATTTTAATATAATAAACCTTTATTTTATTGTTAACTGATAACAATTGTTTTATTTAGAAATTCGACTAATTATAGTACACGCTACCTTATATATCTTATAAGTATTCAAACATATTTATCCCTGTTTAGGCTTAATCTTTTACATATGGGGGTGTCGGTGGAGTAGTTCGAATCAACCACTGAAACCACCCCTTCCTTACAACCCCCAATATATTACATTTATGGTGGCACCAGTGGTATCTTAAGTCAACCACCCAGCCACCTACCTCCGTATTTTACAAATATGGTGGCGTCGGTGGAATAGTTCAAATCAATCACTGAAACCACCCTAATCTTTTACCTCATGTATTTTACATATGGTGGCCAGCGTTTGGGATTATCGAAAATACTCCCACATCGCTGCTTAGATGCTGGTGAATGTAAACCAGTCGAAATTCATTTTTCCCATTTAATTAATACAAATTCAAATGACCTCCCTATTTTTTTTTCAACTGTACCTTATACCATTGGAATAGGAAAATCAGTAAGGAATGGAAAGAAATTTTTCATAAAATTTAAACAACACAATACATTAATATGTTTTTTTTTGAAGTTAAATTTTATTGTAATTCTGGAAAATATAGTAAACGCGCTAATTCAAGATAAAATTAGTAAACGTGTTCGTTGTGAATTATTTTAAGGATAACCGTGTGAAAAAAAAAATTAGTATCATTTGTTAGTTACTTATGTGCAAAAAGATTAGTAAAATATTTATGTTTACCATGAGATTAAAAATTTTAAGTAAAGTTATTTTAACGGGAAATTGTATAGTTATATGTAGATACTGAGTTAGACAAACAAGGAATTTTGACTATTGGTATCGAATAGGATAAGGATTTAATCAAACATAATAGGGATTTAATTTAAAAGTCGGGATATGGTAAACAGATTTCAAATTGATAAAAATGCAAATATTAGTTTTTTAAAAAAAAAAAAAAAAAATTTATAATCAAAATAGTTGAATAAACGGTAATCATCGTTAATGATGGAATTGTTAAAAAGTTAGGAACGTTTTCAAATCGCAATCAAATTAATCGAAGTTAGAATTGTAATAATGGGGGTCACATTTAAATTAAAAGGAAGTTTTTGTCCTGATTTTCTTTGTAGTCAGTTGAATTTGAAATAGACAGCCAAATCGTAAGCATTTTGGGAAAATATTTTTCAAGAAAAATTTGTTTGTAATCGACAAGTAAATTATCAAAACGAAGTAGTTATCGTTCATTTACTTTCTGCCCTAAGTAAGTTTTGCGTGATATAGTTTTGTCAAAAGAATAAGCCGTTTTATAATTATTATTAGAGGCTTGAAAATCGAAAAAATTATGCTGAAATAAAGAAAATAAGTATATAAAAGAAAAATTATTGTTAAGAAATGTTTCAATTAAAGTACATAATTGGCTAAGTATTTAACTTGATCAAATATAATTTTAATGTAAAAGTTTGGTTTCCTAAATACTTTATGCTGTTAGAAAATTCCCAATTTAGACAATTTTGCAATTGTGAGCTATTATCAGGATTATTGTTTTGAGGCACCATTGAATCGAATGAGTATTTCTGGACACAAACCATTAATAAACCTTCATAAGAATTAAGTACAACTATTATTATTATTATTCTAACATGAAGGTCATTTTAATAAGTTTATTTATTAATTTAATGATGGAAATGATTATGACTTACGAGATTCAATCTCCATGTATTAATAAGGGAATATGGATGTCATCAATACCTAATGTTCGATTGACTGATTCTGTACATAATCATCTAGTAAAAATTACAAAAACATCATTCAGAATTCCTCCTATAGAGAATATTTTTGATTTACAAGAAAAGACTCCTCTGATTATGGACCCAATATTCAAAGAACTTATAAATACAATAACTCTGATTGAGTCAACAACAATTTCAATCACACCAAAGGAAGAAAAACATCAAAAATCAAAAAGATTTCTAGATCATGGTTTGTTGCCTTTTATTGGATGGATTCAACAAAAATTATTTGGAATTTCCACTACCTCAGATCTTGATGATTTACGAATTACGTCAAATGATTTAAGTTCATTTGTTGATTCGATTCATTCACAAGTAGTGGATCAAAATTCTATAATTAAGCATCTAATTACAACCACCACTAATCTTAACTATCAAATAAACCTAACACAATACTCAATAAATGATTTAATAAGCAATCAGATGAAATTCACACAATACACTCAAGAGTTTGAAAACTCAATTAATAAACACTTCTCCTATTTAGAAAATGCATTTAGAATACTAATAAGTTATATCAATAATGGATTTATAATTCTCAATAAAAATCAAATTTTTCAGTTAACACTACGAATGTGTAAGACAGGTTATCTTGATGAAAGAGTTATTGATGAAATAACTTTAACCAAAATATTAAAAGAATTAAAAAGCAATTTAACCAAGAGTAATTATGACTTATCAATAGACATAGAAGAATTAAAACTTTATTATTGGCATAAACTTGTTCACTGTTTTGATATAGAAAATAAGATTTTAATAATAATTGCAATTCCCCTAATCAATTTGAATTTTAAATATGGATCTATAATGAAAATTAAAAAAATACCAATATTAATATCAAATGAATTCCATCATGTCGAAAATTTAGAAGAAGGATATTATTTAAGTATCAAAAACATAATATATAAATTAAATGAATTTGATCATAATTGTATTGGAGATTCTAATAATGACTTATCTGGATGCTTGATAACTTTAAGAACACTGAATGCCATTGAAAGAAAATCATGTCCTTACTTATTAATAATGGGAAGCGGCATTGAAGAATTAAAGCAACAATGCAAATTAACAATTATAAGATCTGGAGTTCCAAAATGGATCCAATTAAATTCTTCAGATTGGTATTTAACAAAAGAATCAACTGATTTATCATTATTCAATTCACAATCAGGTTTTCAAGAGTTAATTAAAATAAACAATACAAATCACACACATATCATCCATTTAAATTGCAATGAAAAAATAATTGATTATACATATTTGGGAATTCAGAATAAATATCTATGCATCGATAAAAACTCCATGACAAGTATAAATCCTATTGTTGCTTTTCATTATATAAATTTAAGTAACATTATACTAACAAATAAAAATTTCATTCAACTACCAAAACTGGATTATCATCAACAATACTTAAACACGAGTCTTAATCCAATTGACTTTTCTCATGATTGGAAAATAATTAATGAGATTGAAAAGAAAAAGGATAAAAAAGCTCCCATCATTCATTGGTCATCTCCATACCATTCAATATGGAAATTCATATTGTGGTCTTTAATCGGATTTATAACATTAATAATTATAGTAATAATTTTAAGAAAAATCAGTCCTATTCTTGGATTTACTTTGGGAACAAAGTTTATTCCAATGACAATAGCAAACGCAAGTTATATCCAAACCCGAAATCCCAAGAACAAACCCATGACCCAGATCAATTAAAGAGGCTCAATGAAGTGGAAAAAGTGAATTAAAGACTTAAATAATTGGACATTAAGTGTTATAGTTAAGATTAAAAAAAAAAAAATTTAAAAAAATTAGTACATAAGCGTATCTATGAAAATAATGTAGTTTTGGAAATGTTAACGGTGTTCCATTTTGAAGAAAAAGAATTTATGAATTGAAATATTTTAATTGGTAACTATTTTGATTGTTTGAAGTATTTGACAATTTCTGACGAAAATACGTACATAAATACGCTTACGAATGAATTTTGAATTATTTTAAGGATTTCAAAAAAGTATTAAATAATAGAGTAATTGAGTAGAAAAAATCATTTAAATAGGGTTCTTGATCATAATTCAAATTAAGATTTTTATTTGAATAATCGATTTTTAATAGAAAGTAAACGTAAATTGAATTTTTAATGAAAGAAATTATTTTAAACCTGATATTGAATACACGGATTTTTATTTAAATATCCCAAAAAAAACATGAAAGAAAACAATCTTTCATAAAAAGCAAGAGTACAGATATTTTTTCTAATTTCCATACTTATAAAGTATTTTATTATATTTCTTAGAAAGAAGATTTGATTTTAAAGAAAAATAATATATTTCAGCTAATTGATTAAAGTATAAAGAATTGCATTTGAGTATGATCTGGTTAAGGTATAACGTGAATGATTACATAATAAAATTAAAGGAAAGAGATTAGTAATCGTAATAGTGAAAAACAATTTAGTTTTTTTAAAGTTGGAATAATTGGGCAGGGACTAATAATAATTTTTTTTTAGAAAGAAATAAGGATTATTTTTATTTAAAACAATTACATATTTACTTTAATTATATGAATTGTATTGTATTATGCATAATAAAAGTGAAGTTTTTAGATTTGAACTGTCACAAATAATTAATAGCAAACATTAAGGAGTAAAGAGAATTATCAAAAATTACGATTTGGATTTTTGAAAGAAAAGAAATTATTCACTTTTGTTATGTCACGTATCTAATTAGGGATTTTAATTTTATTTTGAAAATTTTAGGTAATTTAAAAAAAAAAATTTGTATTGAGCATGTATTCATATTTCTAATTGAAATTGAGATAGAATAAAAAGTTAATTTTTCTTTCCAAACCTGAACGAAAAATTAACTTTCATTTTAAGGGGGAGGAAGTGTAATATAATGCCCGCTACTGTACCCACTTTTTAACAATATAGTAACATATTGTAAACTTATTGTTGAACACAACTGTATCGATTAATCTAGAAAACGAATAGTTAAAAGTGGAATAAAGAAGTCTTTTGATTAAATCGCTAAGTCAGCGAAACGTTAAAAATTGGAAATCGAACGATCAATGCGCGAGGCAAGGGGAATACCATGGCTAGCTTGGCTTGAGGCCCAGAGACGGGTCGATATAGATTCATTCCGTATTTAGATTTCGTGATATTCATTCCGTACTTAGATTCCGTACTTAGATTTTGTAATGTAATTCCATAGTTAGATTCGGTGTTGAGATACCGTAATGTAATGTTGTAAAGTACTTTTAAAAATGTAAAGTCATTTTGTGTAGTGTGTTGTGTATCCCTCCAGGAGAGAGGTAATATGTATTTCCTTCCCTAACAATATCTCTTTGTGTGTGTAGTCTGATCCGTGGACGCACTTTGATTTTTGATATAATGATTAATTTTCTGTAATTATTAAAAATTTGAGTAAATTTTATGAAAGAATGTTGTATCATACACGGATCAGTCTACTCACACACGTTTTAATTTCAATTAAGATTTTATATTGTATTTCTTACTATTGAAGCTTAAATTTCATTGTTTTAATATAATAACAAATTATTGAAGTTTCTGCTTTAAAAATAAATTCATGTTTTGCAATGTTCTACAATATTGTTCCCATTTCTAATAGTTCGCGCGAATGATTGTTTTGACGCTCGGTATAGGTATATACACAAATATATGATTTTTTGTAAACTATTTAATTTTAATATAATAAACCTTTATTTTATTGTTAACTGATAACAATTGTTTTATTTAGAAATTCGACTAATTATAGTACACGCTACCTTATATATCTTATAAGTATTCAAACATATTTATCCCTGTTTAGGCTTAATCTTTTACATATGGGGGTGTCGGTGGAGTAGTTCGAATCAACCACTGAAACCACCCCTTCCTTACAACCCCCAATATATTACATTTATGGTGGCACCAGTGGTATCTTAAGTCAACCACCCAGCCACCTACCTCCGTATTTTACAAATATGGTGGCGTCGGTGGAATAGTTCAAATCAATCACTGAAACCACCCTAATCTTTTACCTCATGTATTTTACATATGGTGGCCAGCGTTTGGGATTATCGAAAATACTCCCACATCGCTGCTTAGATGCTGGTGAATGTAAACCAGTCGAAATTCATTTTTCCCATTTAATTAATACAAATTCAAATGACCTCCCTATTTTTTTTTCAACTGTACCTTATACCATTGGAATAGGAAAATCAGTAAGGAATGGAAAGAAATTTTTCATAAAATTTAAACAACACAATACATTAATATGTTTTTTTTTGAAGTTAAATTTTATTGTAATTCTGGAAAATATAGTAAACGCGCTAATTCAAGATAAAATTAGTAAACGTGTTCGTTGTGAATTATTTTAAGGATAACCGTGTGAAAAAAAAAATTAGTATCATTTGTTAGTTACTTATGTGCAAAAAGATTAGTAAAATATTTATGTTTACCATGAGATTAAAAATTTTAAGTAAAGTTATTTTAACGGGAAATTGTATAGTTATATGTAGATACTGAGTTAGACAAACAAGGAATTTTGACTATTGGTATCGAATAGGATAAGGATTTAATCAAACATAATAGGGATTTAATTTAAAAGTCGGGATATGGTAAACAGATTTCAAATTGATAAAAATGCAAATATTAGTTTTTTAAAAAAAAAAAAAAAAATTTATAATCAAAATAGTTGAATAAACGGTAATCATCGTTAATGATGGAATTGTTAAAAAGTTAGGAACGTTTTCAAATCGCAATCAAATTAATCGAAGTTAGAATTGTAATAATGGGGGTCACATTTAAATTAAAAGGAAGTTTTTGTCCTGATTTTCTTTGTAGTCAGTTGAATTTGAAATAGACAGCCAAATCGTAAGCATTTTGGGAAAATATTTTTCAAGAAAAATTTGTTTGTAATCGACAAGTAAATTATCAAAACGAAGTAGTTATCGTTCATTTACTTTCTGCCCTAAGTAAGTTTTGCGTGATATAGTTTTGTCAAAAGAATAAGCCGTTTTATAATTATTATTAGAGGCTTGAAAATCGAAAAAATTATGCTGAAATAAAGAAAATAAGTATATAAAAAAAAAATTATTGTTAAGAAATGTTTCAATTAAAGTACATAATTGGCTAAGTATTTAACTTGATCAAATATAATTTTAATGTAAAAGTTTGGTTTCCTAAATACTTTATGCTGTTAGAAAATTCCCAATTTAGACAATTTTGCAATTGTGAGCTATTATCAGGATTATTGTTTTGAGGCACCATTGAATCGAATGAGTATTTCTGGACACAAACCATTAATAAACCTTCATAAGAATTAAGTACAACTATTATTATTATTATTCTAACATGAAGGTCATTTTAATAAGTTTATTTATTAATTTAATGATGGAAATGATTATGACTTACGAGATTCAATCTCCATGTATTAATAAGGGAATATGGATGTCATCAATACCTAATGTTCGATTGACTGATTCTGTACATAATCATCTAGTAAAAATTACAAAAACATCATTCAGAATTCCTCCTATAGAGAATATTTTTGATTTACAAGAAAAGACTCCTCTGATTATGGACCCAATATTCAAAGAATTTATAAATACAATAACTCTGATTGAGTCAACAACAATTTCAATCACACCAAAGGAAGAAAAACATCAAAAATCAAAAAGATTTCTAGATCATGGTTTGTTGCCTTTTATTGGATGGATTCAACAAAAATTATTTGGAATTTCCACTACCTCAGATCTTGATGATTTACGAATTACGTCAAATGATTTAAGTTCATTTGTTGATTCGATTCATTCACAAGTAGTGGATCAAAATTCTATAATTAAGCATCTAATTACAACCACCACTAATCTTAACTATCAAATAAACCTAACACAATACTCAATAAATGATTTAATAAGCAATCAGATGAAATTCACACAATACACTCAAGAGTTTGAAAACTCAATTAATAAACACTTCTCCTATTTAGAAAATGCATTTAGAATACTAATAAGTTATATCAATAATGGATTTATAATTCTCAATAAAAATCAAATTTTTCAGTTAACACTACGAATGTGTAAGACAGGTTATCTTGATGAAAGAGTTATTGATGAAATAACTTTAACCAAAATATTAAAAGAATTAAAAAGCAATTTAACCAAGAGTAATTATGACTTATCAATAGACATAGAAGAATTAAAACTTTATTATTGGCATAAACTTGTTCACTGTTTTGATATAGAAAATAAGATTTTAATAATAATTGCAATTCCCCTAATCAATTTGAATTTTAAATATGGATCTATAATGAAAATTAAAAAAATACCAATATTAATATCAAATGAATTCCATCATGTCGAAAATTTAGAAGAAGGATATTATTTAAGTATCAAAAACATAATATATAAATTAAATGAATTTGATCATAATTGTATTGGAGATTCTAATAATGACTTATCTGGATGCTTGATAACTTTAAGAACACTGAATGCCATTGAAAGAAAATCATGTCCTTACTTATTAATAATGGGAAGCGGCATTGAAGAATTAAAGCAACAATGCAAATTAACAATTATAAGATCTGGAGTTCCAAAATGGATCCAATTAAATTCTTCAGATTGGTATTTAACAAAAGAATCAACTGATTTATCATTATTCAATTCACAATCAGGTTTTCAAGAGTTAATTAAAATAAACAATACAAATCACACACATATCATCCATTTAAATTGCAATGAAAAAATAATTGATTATACATATTTGGGAATTCAGAATAAATATCTATGCATCGATAAAAACTCCATGACAAGTATAAATCCTATTGTTGCTTTTCATTATATAAATTTAAGTAACATTATACTAACAAATAAAAATTTCATTCAACTACCAAAACTGGATTATCATCAACAATACTTAAACACGAGTCTTAATCCAATTGACTTTTCTCATGATTGGAAAATAATTAATGAGATTGAAAAGAAAAAGGATAAAAAAGCTCCCATCATTCATTGGTCATCTCCATACCATTCAATATGGAAATTCATATTGTGGTCTTTAATCGGATTTATAACATTAATAATTATAGTAATAATTTTAAGAAAAATCAGTCCTATTCTTGGATTTACTTTGGGAACAAAGTTTATTCCAATGACAATAGCAAACGCAAGTTATATCCAAACCCGAAATCCCAAGAACAAACCCATGACCCAGATCAATTAAAGAGGCTCAATGAAGTGGAAAAAGTGAATTAAAGACTTAAATAATTGGACATTAAGTGTTATAGTTAAGATTAAAAAAAAAAAAATTTAAAAAAATTAGTACATAAGCGTATCTATGAAAATAATGTAGTTTTGGAAATGTTAACGGTGTTCCATTTTGAAGAAAAAGAATTTATGAATTGAAATATTTTAATTGGTAACTATTTTGATTGTTTGAAGTATTTGACAATTTCTGACGAAAATACGTACATAAATACGCTTACGAATGAATTTTGAATTATTTTAAGGATTTCAAAAAAGTATTAAATAATAGAGTAATTGAGTAGAAAAAATCATTTAAATAGGGTTCTTGATCATAATTCAAATTAAGATTTTTATTTGAATAATCGATTTTTAATAGAAAGTAAACGTAAATTGAATTTTTAATGAAAGAAATTATTTTAAACCTGATATTGAATACACGGATTTTTATTTAAATATCCCAAAAAAAACATGAAAGAAAACAATCTTTCATAAAAAGCAAGAGTACAGATATTTTTTCTAATTTCCATACTTATAAAGTATTTTATTATATTTCTTAGAAAGAAGATTTGATTTTAAAGAAAAATAATATATTTCAGCTAATTGATTAAAGTATAAAGAATTGCATTTGAGTATGATCTGGTTAAGGTATAACGTGAATGATTACATAATAAAATTAAAGGAAAGAGATTAGTAATCGTAATAGTGAAAAACAATTTAGTTTTTTTAAAGTTGGAATAATTGGGCAGGGACTAATAATAATTTTTTTTTAGAAAGAAATAAGGATTATTTTTATTTAAAACAATTACATATTTACTTTAATTATATGAATTGTATTGTATTATGCATAATAAAAGTGAAGTTTTTAGATTTGAACTGTCACAAATAATTAATAGCAAACATTAAGGAGTAAAGAGAATTATCAAAAATTACGATTTGGATTTTTGAAAGAAAAGAAATTATTCACTTTTGTTATGTCACGTATCTAATTAGGGATTTTAATTTTATTTTGAAAATTTTAGGTAATTTAAAAAAAAAATTTGTATTGAGCATGTATTCATATTTCTAATTGAAATTGAGATAGAATAAAAAGTTAATTTTTCTTTCCAAACCTGAACGAAAAATTAACTTTCATTTTAAGGGGGAGGAAGTGTAATATAATGCCCGCTACTGTACCCACTTTTTAACAATATAGTAACATATTGTAAACTTATTGTTGAACACAACTGTATCGATTAATCTAGAAAACGAATAGTTAAAAGTGGAATAAAGAAGTCTTTTGATTAAATCGCTAAGTCAGCGAAACGTTAAAAATTGGAAATCGAACGATCAATGCGCGAGGCAAGGGGAATACCATGGCTAGCTTGGCTTGAGGCCCAGAGACGGGTCGATATAGATTCATTCCGTATTTAGATTTCGTGATATTCATTCCGTACTTAGATTCCGTACTTAGATTTTGTAATGTAATTCCATAGTTAGATTCGGTGTTGAGATACCGTAATGTAATGTTGTAAAGTACTTTTAAAAATGTAAAGTCATTTTGTGTATCCCTCCAGGAGAGAGGTAATATGTATTTCCTTCCCTAACAATATCTCTTTGTGTGTGTAGTCTGATCCGTGGACGCACTTTGATTTTTGATATAATGATTAATTTTCTGTAATTATTAAAAATTTGAGTAAATTTTATGAAAGAATGTTGTATCATACACGGATCAGTCTACTCACACACGTTTTAATTTCAATTAAGATTTTATATTGTATTTCTTACTATTGAAGCTTAAATTTCATTGTTTTAATATAATAACAAATTATTGAAGTTTCTGCTTTAAAAATAAATTCATGTTTTGCAATGTTCTACAATATTGTTCCCATTTCTAATAGTTCGCGCGAATGATTGTTTTGACGCTCGGTATAGGTATATACACAAATATATGATTTTTTGTAAACTATTTAATTTTAATATAATAAACCTTTATTTTATTGTTAACTGATAACAATTGTTTTATTTAGAAATTCGACTAATTATAGTACACGCTACCTTATATATCTTATAAGTATTCAAACATATTTATCCCTGTTTAGGCTTAATCTTTTACATATGGGGGTGTCGGTGGAGTAGTTCGAATCAACCACTGAAACCACCCCTTCCTTACAACCCCCAATATATTACATTTATGGTGGCACCAGTGGTATCTTAAGTCAACCACCCAGCCACCTACCTCCGTATTTTACAAATATGGTGGCGTCGGTGGAATAGTTCAAATCAACCACTGAAACCACCCTTTCTATACCCTCCATTTCATTACAGCATTACGAACTTTGAATATCATACATATGCGCCCTTTTTACGATCCTTTAAGAATAATGACGAAATTAGAATATTAATTCAAAACCAGGACTTGTACATTTTACCTAGTGAAAGTTTTATTTACATTGAGGGGAAAATTTTAAATAATGAAAATGCCGTTCCAGATATAAAATTGGTTAATAATTGTATTGCCTTTCTATTCGATGAAATTAGATATGAATTAAATGGGGTTGAACTTGAACGTGTTAGGTATGTTGGTCTAACATCGACATTGAAAAATTATTTATCGTTAAACGATGGTAAGAGTAAACAATTATTAAATGCTGGTTGGTCGATTGATAATGATTGTACAATAAAATTACCACAAGCCAACTTTTACTTTTGCATTCCGCTTAGAAAATTATTGGTATTCGCTGAGGATTATGGGAAAATTATGTTAAACGCAAAGTATGAATTGAGTTTTAGAGCGTGGGAAACTTATATTCAACCTGCATTACCCACTACACAACAAAACACTTGGGTTGTAAAAACAACTACACAGCTAGAAAAACCGCGATATATCATTTTCGCTTTACAGAAAAAGGATAAAAATGTTTCTAAGTTTGATCATTGTGATTTAAATAATTTCAAAGTTTACCTAAATTCACAAGTGTACCCTTATGATGATTTGAATATTAAATTTGATATTAATCAGTATGCAATACTTTATGATATGTATACCCGCTTTCAATCCTCATACTATCATCGTTCCAATGAACCGCTCTTAAATTGGGAAAATTTTAAAACTATATCTCCGATAGTTTTTATCGATTGCTCACATCAAAATGAGTCACTGAAAAGCGGTTCAGTTGATGTTCGTTTAGAATTTAAATGTAATAAAGATATTCCAGCTGGTACGACAGCAATAGCCATTTTAGTTCATGATGTCATTTTCGAATACATTCCACTAACTAACCTGGTTAAAAAGTATACCTAATTACCCCCACCACTTTTAATTATTCTATATAAAGTTGTGGATTGTGTGAATAATTTCAGTTCTACGGCGGCGGTAAAAAATGGCGTTTCTTGACATACAAGGCTATCAAGGAGCTAACAACGAATTTTATTTTAAAGAAGTTGGTATTGCTGCAGAAAATTCAGATGATATATTACATCTTATATTCGACGCACCGTTTGATTTCAACGAGTTGCCGAAGAAATATCAACGAGTAGCCCGTTGGCTTTGCCGAAATTGGCATGGGATACCTTGGTCGTATGGATTTATTCCGTACAAAAAACTTCATACCATATTGAAACCTATATTAAAGAAGTATGATGTCATATACGTCAAAGGCAGTGAAAAGAAGAAATGGATTTCAAATTTGTTTGATGGTACCGAAAACCAGCCGTGGATTTGGAAGAAATATTTGATGTACCGAAGATTTCCATTCTGCGAGATGAATATTATTCAAGACGCTGTATGCTTCATTCAGATAAAATTTGTTCATTAGAAAATTGTATTCTTTTAAAAAATTTTTATATGGAAAATAAATAGATTTTAAGTAATATATAGATTTAAGCAATCTAATTTTTTTTTTTGTATACATATTCTATAAATAAAATTTAAAAAAAAATTATGTGCGTTTTATTTAATTATTACCCTGAATTTCCCTATTTTTTACAGCAAGAAGTTACTTTCATTAACCTATAAAAGTATTGAAAAAAACAAAATCTAATGATATTTACAATGATACACCCTGTATATGAAAACATTCATTAAAACATTAAATATACACCCGTTATATATGCATATGTGATATTGTATGTTAATATAATATATGTATCTATTTGCAAACTTATCATGAAATTACAAATAGTCAGCTAAAAAATCTTAAATAAACAAACTCAAACCGTATAAAAATTCCAAGAAATTCACTTCGTATTCAAAATCTAACAAAGAAACTGATGACTCAGCAAAATCTTAAACAACTATTTTAAAATTATTACATGATCCAAAATTATTATATAAATAAACAAATATAACAAAACTCCCCGCTTGTATGAGTCATACTATAATTATAATTCAGCTAAGATAAACAAACTTATACTGATAACAATTCTTGGAATAAGAATTAACAATCTACGTTAGTGCTGGCGGGTAATGGGTTAACACAAAACCAAATTGTGACGACTAAATAGTGATGACGCATAATGGGTTAACTTGAATTTATTTTGTCGAAGTAATGACTCATGTTTTTGGAGTTTCAAGGCCAACAGTATGAGCGAGTGTTGGGGTCAAATGTCAACAACAAATTTTAAATACATGTACTCGGTACTTGCCGGGTCAAAGGTCAAGGTTTGCACATCAATACATTTTGATGACTCATCAGTTCGGAATGTCTAGTACCGTAAAGTTACACGATTTCAATCATTGACAAAAGGGTTCAAGTTGCTTAGTTTTGCGGTGCCGCAGAACTGTTACAGCTCTTCTACTTTGGTGAAATTAAACAAACGCCAAAATCAACTAAAAACATTACTTTATTGGAAAATGATGCACAAACGGAAAAGTGTAACAATGACAATGAAAAATTTTTATTGTTTCTCTTGTCAACATTAAAAACATTATCACGACATGTTGGAATTTGCAGTTGCGAATCCCAGTCTGTGTTATATATGTATTAAAATCAGTTCACGATTCGCTACGTGATTAATATAGTTACAACATAGTTACAACGGTGCCCGCAAAGGTACTTGAGGGCGCTGACATCACGAAGCGCATCTCTGAATACTTAAATCAAACCAAATATGTATATAGTTATAAAAGAACGTAAAATTGCGTACTCGTTTCCGCGTGTACGCAATAATAATCAATCACCGCTTTGAGCATCATGGTCTGTTATACATGACTTTCTCAACTATTGCTGTATTTAAACCGTTTATACTGACTGTGGGAAATTGACTTTCTACAGTTTGCTTTGCTCCTTCAATCGTCGAATTTTCTACATTCCTCATTTGGTCCTTCAGCCGGCGGATGACCCGTAGGAAATGTGCATCATATCCAAATGACTCTACACCTGTGGATTGTTCTGAACTGTTTTTTTCGCTAATGCACATAGTGATTAGCGAAACCGCTATAAAAAAACTATATTCGCTATATGCATCATTGCTCTAATTTTGTGCAAGATTCGCATCGAACGTTTCATCTGTGAAAAATAATTGTGCTAAACACAGTGTAAACATGTATATGCTACAAAAATTTGTGTTCAAATTCGCATAGAACATTGTTTATTAACAAATAAACGCTACTTAAATTGAACATTCAATTCGCATATTTTGCAAAAAAATAATCTGTACGCTAAAAAATTAAAAAACATTCAAATTTTGTAAATTGTGCAATTTTGACAATTGCATTCGAACTTGAAAAACGGTTAAACAACGCTCAAAAGTTCTTTTGCATGCCCAACGCAAAAAAAAAAAAAAACGAAAACATCCTAGATATGAAGAGTAACTTTTACAAATTCTGAAAGAGAATAGAGTAGAAGAAATAGATGAAGGTAAATCCTCTTTACTATCACTTTTACCATCTTTGAAAATACTTTCACCTCAGCAAAAATTAGAAATTAAAGTAGAATTTTTACAAATTCTATAGCGATTTGTTGTTCCAACAAGTGTTTATGATCCTTCGAGTAACATGGTTTACCAAAATTCAAATATTCATTTTTCTAGGCATAGTTCATCAGCCGTTTCTTTACCTAACCAAATAAATGCGAGAACTTCAGCTGCAGCAAAATATTATTCAACATATACATCGAGCTCTGACCCATCAGCATCAACTTGCAGTACACCCACTTATTTGGACTTTTCACCTGAGAGTAATACACATTTTGAATGTAGCGAACCTGAAATAATCCAATTAATAAAATAAAAAAAATTTATTCATAATTCAATCGACGTAAAAATATTTTTTTTGTAGAATTTACATAATTAATTGAAATAATTTTTTTTTTAATTTAATTCAGATAATTAATTCAATTATTTTCATTACTTGTAACATTTTATTTTCCTCAAATAACGAAAATATTAAATTGTTACTTACCTTAGAGTTATAGTCAATCTCTCTTCTGGCGCTATAGCTTTCTTCATTGTTGTATCCGATTAAATCATAAAATGGTTTTTTGCTCATTCGAAAATATGCATAAAACTTTTTTGGATATTGACACAGGTTTTCAAATAATTTATAGCACATTTATTTTACTAACGGATATGGGTACTTCTCATCAAATGTCAAAATTTAAGTCCCGAGCCATTCATGCTAAGTTGTATGGATTTATCATCAATGTAATATTTTTATTAAATTACTAGGTATCTCCATTAACATTTTTAAAAGCAAAAATATAGATAATGTATTCACAAAAAAAAAAAAAAAAACGGTTAATTCATTACTTTGAAAGTCATTCCCTCATCTTGTCCCTTGATCCAAATCAATAATAAAAAAATAAAAAAACACAGATACATTTATATTCTTATAAATTTAATATTACTAAAATATTCGATAGTAAATGTTGAATGTATAGTTAAGCTTTTGTTGCTCAAAAATAAATATGTATAAAATATAATTCTATTTAACCCTAGAATCATACGTTGGTCTACGAGAAACGTTAATCATACATCGACGTCGTTTTGACGGATGGACTTTTTACGGAGAGTTTTAGAGTTTATTTGCAAAAAACATTTTTTTTACATAACAATACTACAAAAGCGAACAAAATATTTAAAAAAACTGGATTTGGAAAAATTTCTTAATGTAAATATTTATTAATTTTTTTAATCTTTTTAACGAAGCATATTTTCATTATAAAAATTAAAAAATAGATAAATACATCAATTGTATCATAAAACATGTGTTTCAAATAATTAATTTATGAACTATTATGAGTCAGTGGACATGTGTGACTTTACAGAATGTGAAATTTCTCAATCATAAATATTCCTATAGATATGTAGTTATTTCCCCATTAGGCACATTTGTAAATTTTCTAAAATTTGTTAGTAATTTTTCGAATAAGATCTCAAAAAATAATAAAAATTAAAATATTTTCCACAAAATAAATTGTTAATCTTTCATTAAGTCGCTTGAAACGCATTCTTTAGTTTTCGATTCAATATATTAAAACTTCAGTATTATGTCGTCTCTGTAAGTCAAACAGCTGTAATCATCTTTCACATTATCATAATCATTGAATAAATTAATTATAACATGCATATCTTTAATAAATTTTAGAAAAATTAGGAAAACTTTTATATGTGAAGTACAAAATCTTTAAAAAAAAACATCGCGTAATCATACATCGACGTCCTTTTGAGGGACACTTTCAATACAAACAAAACGACAATGACTATAAACAAAATAAATACGTCTTATGTGTTATAACAACAAATAAATTAGATAACAAGACAGCAAGCAGGTACCGACAAGTTGTAGTATTGGAGCAGGTAGAGAAGTTCGTCGTTTTGACGTGTACGTATGATTCTAGGGTTAAACATATGTCTCTTAAAATAAAATCATTCCCTCACCACGTTAGAAATATCCGATTTATGATCGCAGCGTTTGAAATTTTTGAACGCAGATTTAAGTTTTTAAAAATTGGCAATACTGCTAATAATACCAAAATGGCGGATTTTCGTTATACCGAAACGAATTGCTGCAAAAAAGTATTTGATTTAAATAATTAAAACATTACAATTCTATCATTCCCTCACTGTTTATATTTAACGACAAGTCATTGTATTATTCGAATGTTTTAATGATTTTTATTGTGTTTTGGGGAGTACAATACATTTACAAAATGCTAAATCAATTGGAGGTTATGTACGGTTGGTTTCATTGCCGTTTGTTCAAATCCGTCATTCCCTCACACTGTACATGGTATATTGGCTGTTTGGGCACATTTAAAACCTACATTTGAGTGGAAAAACCCGAAAATTACCTATAAAGGAATTGCATATGTTGAGTGACGGGCCTATTACTCAATATAAAAATAAATACATGTTTGAAATAATCCGTCATAATTTACAAGTAATTCACCCAGAAATTCACTTCTCATGGCACTATTCAGAGCTAGGGCATGGCAAAGAAGTACCTGATGGTGTTGGAGGAACTCCGAAAAATACAGCTGACAAAGCTGTAGCCGAAGGTCACAACATCACAGACTTGAGTGAGGTCACGACATCATAGACTTGAAACATGTTCTTCAAACCAAATGTCCATCTATTTCATTATTTGAAGTAACCACTCTAGACATTTCTATATGTTATAAACAAAAATATGGAAGACCATTATTTTTAATAAACCTCATTAAAGTAAAACCTTGTATTGGTGCGAAAAAACGATACATTTTTCGTAATTTGTCATTTTTGTCATTTTTTTTTTTATGAAATGCAAAATGAAATTTCGACATTTGATGAGAAATACCCATATATAGCAACTTTTTCTGCAAAATTCATTTTATTTGTTACTAGCTTTGACCCGCGGCTTCGCCCGCATTGAATTCGATCCCCTCCCCCGTTTTGTATCCGCCTTCTTCTACCGGGAACCTTCAGTCGGGATAAAACTATCCCGACTAAAACTATTTAAAAATTATTACTGTATGTGTTCATAGTAAACAGTATCTGTATATTAAATTTTATCAAATTCGGTTCAGTCATCCCACAGGAACCTTTAATCGGGATAAGATTATCCTATGTGTTAACTCAGGATAAATAGTGCCTGTGTACCAGGTTTCATTGAATTAAGTTTAATTTTGTGGGGCGTGTTTGAAAAATTTTGTATCCCTGAGGAACTTACAACCGGGATAAAATTTAGTCTGCGCGTTCCCGTTCCCGCCGGTAAGACTCGAGAGGACCTTTAAAACTCTCGGTCCGATTTCTATCTCTAATCGATAATAAATGATTCTGTATTAATAAATTGAGAGTTAATATCTCTGTACCAAAGTCCATTGAAATCGTTTCAGTGATTTTGTCGTGATTGAATGATTGGTTTTGTATCTCATAGAAACCTCCTAACGAAACAAAATCATCCTAGGTGCGTATTCAAGGTAAATAGCGTTTGTATACAAAGTTTCATCACATTTAGTTCAGTCATTTTAGTGTAATGGAATAACTAATCTAGTGTCCCACGGAAACTTTCAATCGGGGTAACGTTATTCTCTGTGTTAACGCAGCATACATAGTGTCTGTGTACAAAATTTTATCAAATTCGGTTTTAGCAATACGTGACTGAGTAATTGGGATTGTATCCCCCAGGAACATTCAATTGGGATAAAACTATCCTATGTGCTATTAAAATAATTCCAGTATGTATTCATAGAAAATAGTTTCTATATACCAATTTCACCGAATTAAGTTCAGTCATTTTGCTGTGGTTAAGTAACTGGTTTTGTATCCCACAGGAATTTTAAATCGGGATAAGATTATTCTATGTGTTAATTTAGGAAAAATATTGCCTGTACGTCAAATTCCATCGGATTCGGTTCAGTTATTTGAGCGGGATTGAGTAACTGAATTTGTATCCCTCAGGAACATGAAATCGGGATAAAATTTAGCCTATGTGTTAAGTCAGTGTATAAGAAGTTTGTAAGGTAAATGTCCATAATTCCGACACTTTAAGGAAGCAGCTAAGAATATTTTGATAGAATAAATTTAATATTGTTATTTAGACCAAAAATCTTTCATCATCAGCTAAATTAAAGACTCTATTGTAAATTATTAAAAAAAAAGTAGAAAAAATGGAAGTATTAAAACGGAAAAATAATAATTTTTACACTATTGCAATTACACTTAATTTCGACATCTGTCGTAGGAACGTAGCTTTAAATTCGACATATTTTTGAACACATTTTCGACAATGTTCTTAAATTCGACAGTTGTTGTCCATAATTTAGACTATAAACATTTCTGCTCAAATAAAAAAAAAAGAGATGAAAACGCATAAAAATTATTTACGGAAAGATTGTTTTATTAAACAAAACATATATATTATGTACATATATTTAATAAATTCTATTAATTAATATACTTTTCCAATTCTGGAATTACGAAAAAGTGTCTTTTATTTACTTCTTTTGGTGGCTTAATTTTTTCCATGATTTCATTAAGATGATACCAAATTTCATCTTTTTCTGTTGGGCATTTCCACCTTCCATTTTCACATTCTTTCATCGCCATAATCTTTGTGAGTTCTTCCTTGAGTTCGGTAATAATCCCCGGGTACAACTTTCCTTCATAATTTACTATAACATAATCGTTTGTGTGGTAACTACTAGTTTCTGCTCTCTCGTTTTCTTTAATCTGAATTTTGTTTCTTGGTCGCTTTAGTTTTTTGTTGGTTTTTTGTACAATAGCCGCGTTTTTTCTTTCCTCCCTTTTTCGTTTTCTTTGTTCTTTTTCTTCCTCTATCTGTTTCTTTTTTTCGCTCTTTTCCAAATAATAAGCTTTCCAAGCTTCAGATGTCACTACTGATGGAATTTTTTCTTTTTTGAATTTTCTTGAGGGAGTTGTTTCTGGCCAAAACAACGCTTTTTTAAATGGTGATGGAATAACAGATCCCGACAAAACTTTTTTAGTTACATTGTCTTCATTTATATTTATGTTTTTTTCTATTTTGTCAGCAGTGGTTTTTGTTTTGTAATTTTTTTCTGGTGTTACTTCCAATTTTTTATCTCGCATTTCACTTTTTTCGAATAAAATATCATTTCTATCTATTAAAGTTGTAATTTTACCTGTTTCGAAAGTTACTTCCTCGTTTCCTACTGTTATTTTATTTTCTTCTAGCATTATTTCATTTTTATCTACTTCAATTGTTTCAAGTTTTTCAAATTCTATTTTATTTTTTTCTGGTACTACTTTATCTTGTAGTTGCTTTTTTACGTTTTCTTTTGGTATTATTTCATTCTCATCATGCGTTGCTACTTTCCTTTTGTCAGTTTCTTTTTGTAATGAAAAAATGTAAGAATCACCTTGTGTGTACTCATTTCAAGATCATTTAATATATTAATATTGTTGTCATCTAGTTTTAAATTATTTGTAGCTACATAAGAATTTTCAGCTAACATATTTTCCCATCCCTCTTCTAGGATCAATCCATCTTCTATTTCAATAATAACATTATCAACGCTGTACTGCATCTCATTCTTTACTTTTTCCGACGTTTCACTGTCCGACTCTTGATTAAAATCTAATCCCGACATTTTGAAAGCAGTATACCACATCTGATATAAATTTTTATTTTCAAGGTCTTCCGTCCATTCTGCTCCCCTTAACGCATGGAATTTACGAACAATAGTTGGGTCCATTATTTTTTCCATAAACCGTAAATGACTGACGACAACTGTATTGACGTTTTTCCCATCACTTTTATTACTATTTTCAGTTATTTCTTTTTCTGACAGTATTTTGCTGAAATCTATATTCTCCACGTCCAATGGATAAAGTCCACATTTTTTAAAAGCATTGCCAAATATACTTTCTATATTCTTAATTTCGTGAAGTGCAGACTCAAGCACAGGCGCAAAATTGTCTCGGTTTAAATTTTTTTGTCCATTTTCAGTTCTAAATTTTTTTACACATTTGTTCCAACTGCTTTTTAGGCATTTGAACAATCCTACATCTAAGGGCTGAAGAATGTGGGTTGAATTTGGAAGTAGGCTTATTAGAATGATTAGAATGAAAAAATATCAAATTTATTAGAATGATTAGAATGAAAAAATATCAAAACTGTTCGAATATTGAACCACGTTCGAGTATAGGGGCTTTTACCCTAATAGAATATTTAATTTACCTGTTATAAGCACAGTTAGGCAATCTTTGTCATTACCACACCGATTATACACAGCTTTTGATCCTTTTTTAGCTAAAACGTTGTTACCCACCGGCGAAAGGAAAAAGGCTGATTCATCAGCGTTAAAAATTCTGTTTGGCTCGTTAATATCAATATTTTCAGAATTAAAATAATTTTGAATTTCCTTAAACCAGTTTCTAATTTTAGATTCTGTAATGGCAGCTCTAGATGCACATAAATTTTGAGACATACGCACACTAATTTCAGGATATCTTTTTAAAAATCCCTCATACCAGTGACGTCCGGGTCGTCCGTTGTGGAACTTATTGGGCCGTTGTAGTTGGTTCACTAAAATTGCCACGCTGTCTAGTAATTGCCACGTACTTATTGGAAAGCCCATTCTAGCCATATTAATGATCCACTCCGATAATATCTTTTCTTCGTTTTCTGTAAGAATGGTTGGTACACCACTCTTACATTCTACAGGATATTTTCCTTTTATTTTATCTATTAAAGTGGTTCTTGGAACACCATACTGCTTTGATGCTGTTGCACACGGTAGACCGCCCTTAATGGCTTCCAAAGCAATTTTTAAATCTTCTGTAGAGTATTTATGGTATTTTTTTTCCGCTGACATGCTTAGAAAATCTGAAATCATTCCGATAAAAGTCATGAATACCTAGAAAATGAAATTTTAATTTTTTTTCTTAAGTGTCGAATTTAAGTTCTAGATGAATATAATTTCGACACCCTTGTCGGATTTATGACTAAATTAAAATTTTAAAAAAATAATCATGGCAGTTTATTAATAACTATTTTAAACGTACACTGGATAAAAAATTAACAAAATTTGTAAAATTTATTGATGCCCATATTTGCGACACTCATAGTCGAAATTTGGATAAGGTTTAAATTTACGGTCTCTAAATTCGACATGCAAAAAAAATAACCTAATTAATAATTTTACTCTGATAATGTAGGTAAATTATTATATTTTATCAATTTACTATCAAAATATGTATTTAAAATATCATTTTAATAAAAAAATCATAATTTAATAGTAATTTGAAATTTTGTATTTTTGCACTTACCTTATAAGAAATCAGTTACTTGTAGCTGCTGTCTCCAACAGTTCACAACACAACTAATAAACCGTTAATTTTAATATATTGTTTGTTAAAAATAAACGGAAATTTAAAAAGAGTAGTATTACCTAATATTCACAGATGTCTTTTAAATATAAAGAAAACATTTTAATAACTGAGTTCCCTTAATTTTTAAAAAATAATGCAAACGTGTCGGATTTTGGGACAATGTCGGAATTATGGACATTTACCTTACGTAAAATTTTATCAAAATTCGTTCAGCCGTTTTGGCGTGATTGAGCAACAAACATCCAAACATTCACATTTATAATATTATTAAGATTAAGGTTAAAACGTTATAAAAAATAATTTTACAAATCTAACTTTAAACTGACAGTTCGAGTTAATTCTCGGCAGTCGTTTGTATATTCGGATTTATTCTTAACAAAAAATATTCCCTGTGTACAACAAATTAACGGTTTTATAATCGCTCGTGCGTCCACTTAATTTTAAAGAGCGGTTATTTTTCCGATGCGGTAAAACAACCGCGTAGTAAAAAGACCGCTCGTGTGTGTTAGACCTTAGATTTCACTAGTGAGTAATCATTTATTACTTCAAATATCACCGCTAATCAGGTTACAAGGCTTAACCTAATCCAGTACAAGTATCTTATTTGGCGGAAACAAATACGAATGCTTCCCAAATGGTACAAGTTACCATCGCATCGTGTACTCAAGATTATCAATTTAATTTAGAATGCGCTATTTTAGATAAAATTACATGTACGCTATCGTATAAGCCTGTAGATACGTCGCAACGGAAAATTCTACCCAAAATCATTCTAGCTGCTAAAAATTTCGCTATACCGGGAGAAATCGTTGGTTGTGAAAATTTTTTAGAGTTATTACGTTCTGGTCACATATCATTGGGTAATGGATTACTCTCACCACACAAAACCGTTTTCGGTTGGATTATATCTGGGAAAATCATCGCTAACTACCCTTGTTCAGCGCCCGTAACTTACAGTCACTGCTAAACAATTAAATGATTCTTCAACCAAATTTTGGGAAATATAGTCTGCAAATAAAGTGAATTCTTCACCCGCTGAGGACACTTATTACAAAGAATTATACCTCAATAATACAAAACGTGACAAAAATGGTCGCTATATTGTCAATTTACCGCTTGCTCAAAATAAAATATTAGGTTTAGGGAACTCTTACGAGTATGCTAAGCGACGTTTTCTCATCATGGAAAAATGATTTTCACGCAATCGTTCATTTCAAAACGAATATGCCAAATTTATTCGTGAATATATCGAAATAGGACATGCGTCCTATATCACCGCTAATGAAGGAAATCCGAAATTGGAATACTTTATTCTACATCACGCTGTTCTTCGAGAACACAGTAGCACTACGAAACTGCCAGTCGTTTTTAACGCAACAGTCGTTACGACTTCCGGATTATTTTTAAACCAAATGATGTTTAAAGGTCCCACTCTTCAACAAGATGTCATAGACATCATGATCCGCTTTCGTAAATATATTTATATATTTATACCACCAAATGCTTATTGAGCCCACGCATAGGAATTTGCAAAAAATTCTTTGGAGATTCTCTCCTGATGAAGAATTAAAAATTCTTCAACTCAATACAATTACTTATGGCACGACATGAGCTCCATACCTCGCTATACGAACACTACATCAACTAGTGTCTGACAAAGGAAAAAATTTTCCTTACAGTATGGAACCAATAAATTTGGTAACAAAGAAGAAAAGGAATTTCTTAAAACACTGGGGATTATTTGGGATCCGACACCTGATATTTTAAAAATCGCCGTTCATTACGATTCTGATAAACCTATTAGTTTAACTAAACGTACGATTTTATCGGATATTGCTAAAATATTCAACCGGTTAGGTTTAATCGGACCGGTAATCACGCTCGCTGAGCTAATTATGCAAAAAATTTGGCAAAATCGATTGGGACGACACTGTCTCACTGCACATCTAAAGTATTTGGAAAACACTCTACAAAAGTTTACCATCACTCACACAATTGGAAGTACCGCGTTCTTTATTCGATAATAAAGATGTTTCTGCTATTGAAACGGCTATACTAAATATCCATGTTTCTTGTATCTTTGGGACAGCCGTGCTAAGCATGAACACTGGATAAAAGAAAGTGTGGCGTGTACAGGAGGTAATGGAAGTTGGAAAGCAGAATGTTATAAATTTACCTATAGTTACGAGGGATAAAATTATACTGCTACCCTTACACATAAAGTTAGGCCTCATGAAGCAATTTGTTAAGGCGTTAGACAAAAATGAGCAATGTGATTATATAATGAAGAAAAAATAAAAGAGAATTTTTAATGACCCACAAATCAGACAGTTAATAAAAAATTCAAGTTTTATAAGTTTAATGAACTACTTGGAACGGCTGGCAGGGACTTCGTTTATTGAAGTTATTAAAAACTTTTTCGGAAATTACAAGTCAAGTAATTATTCTGTATATGTAAGCGATATATTAGAGAACTTTAAAAACTTAGGATCTAACATGAGTAATAAAGTAAATTACCTTCACAGCCATCTTGGCCGATTCTAAGACAGTCTTGGATCTTACAGCAAGGAACAAGGAGAGAGGTTCCGTCAAGATCTTAAAACCATGGTAGAGAGGTACTAAGGCAGATAGGATTAGTAAATGATGGCTTACTCTTGCTGGAAAATTCAACGTGACTCTCCTACTACATCTTACTCGCGAAAATCTCGACAAAGAAGATTTTTATGTACAGAATAACTCAATAAATGGGATTTTTAAGGAAAATTGTTTTTTTAAGTCCATATCTAATTAAATACATGTAGGAAATCAAAATGTTTGCTATTTATGTAATCAGTAGAAGTACTTGACTCAAAAAATATTCACAACTTTTCGGCACCAAAATCACTGTTGACTTGTGTTATAATTCTGATTTTAATAATTTTGAAGTTATTTAAAATTATCACCGTGTTCGTCATTGAATAAGTGGTCAAAATTTGAATCATCTATAAACAAGTACTAACTTTTCTCTGAAAAAAAAAAAATTCCCAAAAATTCTATTTTTTCGGCCTCTAGAGTGGCCTAACACCTTAAAGATATTAGCTGTTCTTTAAAAAAATACTTGTCTCGGTTTTTTATAGCCCATTAACGGTAAATTCTGTGTTTCGTTATTTTTATATGCTTTTAATTTAGGTATTAATGTGGTTCGTTTAATATTAAATTTCTTTGAAGTGGCATTTATAATTTTGTTTCCAAACATTACAGCTCTTTCAACTTCATTCAGTTTTTCGATAAGTCTTCTCTCAGTTTTTCATTTATAATTTTGCATATTTAAAAGAAATAAAAAAATTAATAAAAGTTAATCGATTTCATTTAAGAGGTTAATAAAACCGAGACAAGTATTTTTTAAAGAACAGCTAATATCTTTAAGGTAGTTGGTCGATAAAACGATTTTTTCAAAGGATTTTAACGAAACTTCTCTAGATATTTATTTAATCCAATACCAATAATATGAGCCCTTACCGAAAAAAAATTGACCACCCCAATTTTGAGAAAAACGGTTTCAAAGTTTCGCAATTTTAACACGGGCTCTTATGGGAAAACTCTATTTTTTTTGAATAAAATGAAAACGTGTCAAATGAATTTGATAAAAATTTAATATGTTATTTAATACAAAGTTACAAACTATATTTGATAAGAAATAAAAATTATTCACCACGCCGTTTTTGAAATATAATTTAAAAACATCATTTTACAACATTTTTACAACGTTTTTTCAACAATTCTTTTAAATTGCTACAATATAAGCGCGCGGAAATTCAAAAAAACAAGTGGTATTCAAATATAATAACTGAAAAATATTAATACACTATTTAATTTTTGATAAAACAAAATTTTTTTGCTGAGATATACTTTTGTACCTGACTATCTCAGAGCAACTACGTTAAGGTGTTAAGGCGCAATTCCACTGAGGCAACATTTAGGCAACATGTAGCATGCGACAATGACGCATGCCACATGTTGACCACTGTTTTCCGGGCACATGCGTCAGTTTTCGACAAGATTCAGCGTGTCGAACGATGTCGGCTTTTATCCGATAGTCATCGGTTCGGTGCTACTTGTATCTTGCAGCATGGAGTGGACTATAGAGAAAACAACTTTGTTTATTGAAGATTATCACAATTCTCCAGAATTATGGAATAATAAAATTGCTGCTTATAAAGACAACAGACTTAAAAATGATAAGTTAAAACAAATAGCGACTAAATACGAATGTACTGTGATTGAAGTGAAAAATAAAATCAAAAATCTACGTTCCGCTTTCCATCGTGAAAGGAAAAAACTACAGTCAAAGAAAAGTGGCTCATCTCCTCCCAAGAAAGGGAAATGGTTTGCGTTTGAGCTGTTGAGTTTTTTACTAGACGTCGATGAACATAGACAAACAACATCAACGGCCAGTGACAACGGAGAGGAATCTGCGGTGAGTTTTTTTTTGCACTAAAATATAGGGTCGCACCGGAACCAAATCGATCTTTTTATACCAAAACTATACATCATTTTTTATAATTTGACCGTGAAATATTATTTTAATTATTCTTTTCTATTCTAGTTTTTGAAATATGTATTGGCATTTGAAAATTGGGATTTTTCAATTAGTTTACGGTCAATTTCCAACATTTTCACATGTATAGTTTTCTATAAAAATCCCTATTTGGTTTCTAGTGAGACTACAGTATTTAATATTTTCAAGAAAACATGTATTCAATTACAATAGGTATTAATTTTTTTACTAATAGGTATAAAGCTTAAGCATAAAGATCCTGCCAAGGCACACGCCCTTCATCTGATGTAAAAAATCTCATAAATTCTTTCCTAACTTCTTTAGCTTCAAAAGTTGACCTTCGCGCTCTATGTTGTAAATTCAGCACGCCATTGTCGCCTTGGGTAGTAACCCTCCATGATCCAGGGATAATGTTTCCATCTCGTGTTTCATGATCAAATGATCCCTGAGGAGAGTATAGTGGTCTCGACGTTTTACTTCTTCTTAAAAAGTTGTGAAGATAAATGCATGTTGTTGTAATGATTTCAGCATTGTCCACATTCACCATAAGTGGTTTCCTAAAGACACGAAACACTGATGCTAGCAATCCAAAAGAATTTTCCACTACTCTGCGAGCGCGTGAATGTCTATAGTTATAGACCCTCTCACAGGAGCCTTTGTCATGGTAGCCGCTGAAAGGTTTCATGATGTGTTCCTGTAAAGGGAACGCATCATCCGTCAATATAACATAAGGCGATAACCTATTGCTCCCAGGAAGTGACTCCGGAGCCGGTAATGTTAGATTATTATTTGCCAACTTTTTATAAAATATTGTTTCTCGAAATACACCTCCGTCAGATATCCTGCCTTGACAACCAATATTAGCGTATATAAAATTATAGTCGGCATCTACAACTGCCATCAAAACAATGCTAAAAGTTCCTTTGTAATTGTAAAATAAGCTGCCACTGTTTTTTGGGTTTTGCAAGACGATGTGTTTCCCATCACACGCTCCAATACAGTGTGGGTAATTCCAGAGTACTTCAAAATCCCTTGCTATCTTTCTCCATCCATCTTCTGTGTCGGGAATCTGGAAAAAATAAAATCCTATTATCTATTTAATATAGTGTTTAAATACAGAATTCTAAAAAATTACAAGAACGCCTAATTATGTTTTACAAAAGTTGTTTGACTTTCAAAAATCTACGCATCCAAAATAAAGTCGAATATACGAAGTGGCTCATAGAGTTGCAAAGCAATAAATTTTGATTTTTTTTAGATAAAATACTCGATTTATTGTTGCAGAATGAAGATGATATTTCGGTCTCCAACACAGAAGATACTCAAGCAGAAGTCAGTAATATAGACGGTCGCAGAAGCTGTGAAGAGAGAAAGGACATAGTTATTGCCCCTAAGAAGAAGACAGAGAAAAAGAAGCGGTTTATATCTCCTTCCGATCGCGAGGAAGAAGCATATAATATTCTAAAAAGTGCATGCCAAAGAGATGAGTTTTCAACGTACGGAGAGCATGTAGGCAATGAACTGCGGCATCTAAACCCTAGAGCACAAACGATTGCAAAGCACTTGATCAACAATATATTATTTGACGCTAGTATGGGCAAATATGATGCCCAAACTAGCACTCGCACTTCCACACCTTTTGAAACCTACGAAAGTAATTACAGTCAACCATGCTCCGTGGCTTCTGCTAGTCCTCACCAATCAAGATTTTCTGATCACAGCAATATCTATGTACTGCCATCTGACAACTTGAGCAGTGAACCACCCTCCGTGACATCTGCTTGTTTGCGCCAATCAACATCTTCTGAATCCAGCAATATTTATGTACAGCCATCTGACAACTGTGGAAACAATAAAGAACAAGATCTTTCGACTTTCACAGTACTCTCTGAGTTTCTTGTTTCTAAGCCCTAAACTAATATATTATATAAACGCTAATTTTACGAACAATAAACCATTTAAAAATAAGTCATTGGAATTTTACTTACCCTAACAAAATCATGTAAGACATCGATCAGAGCTTTGCACACCTCTGGAATAATTCGTGAAATGCTTGGTTCAGATATCCGAAACAGATACATAAGTGATGGATAGCTGTCGCCGGTAGCCAAATATCTTAATGTTACTAACAACCTAATACGAGTTGGTATCGCTTCACGAAAGTTGGTATCAGATTTTCTTATAATCGGTGTGATCTTCTCTAATAGGTATTCAAAATCTTCTTGACTCATTCGAGTAAAATTTCGAAATAAAGCTTGATCGTCAGCCATCAATTTATTAAGAAAGTCATTCTGTGCTTCTTGACCACCAACATATAATTGTCTCCTCCACCACCTTGGCTTCCTTCTTTTCTTTTTCCTATTCAAAGCTATTACCAGATATGCAGCCGCCGCAACCGTTTGTAAAGACATGATGCCGCAAACTGAAGTTGCCTCTATTGAATTGATTAAGACGCATGCCACAAACATGTGCTACAATGCGCATGCGACAGTGAACGACAAGTTGCTCGTTCAACAATGTCTTTTAAATGTGCGTCAAGTCGCATATCTACAAATAGGAAACACTAGAGGATTTGTAGCGTGCTACATGTTGCCTAATGTTGCCCCAGTTGAATTGCGCCTTTAGGCCACTCTAAAGGCCGAAAAAATAGAATTTTTGGGAATTTTTTTTTTCAGAGAAACTACAAAATAAACCGAGATTACAGAAAAAGGTATTCATCATACATATCAGTGGCTATATACAGTAATTTTTTTTAAAGCTAACTTCCAAATGGCAGCTGTGCAACGTTTTTGCGATGACGTCTCCCTTTTTTTCAGAGTTCACGACCGGGCACATAACTCCTGAAATTTTTGAATTATAAGAAGCCAGTAAATTTTTTTCGATTATACCTACATATATAATGACAGCTATAGAAGTATAGCTTTTTTCAATATATTGATTTTTGGCCAAATGACGCAATTCTAAAGTTGTAATTGAAAAATTTGCCTAAAAAATCGTCAGATAATTGTTAATAACAAATGAACTATGCAATATATAGTAAAACGTCGTATATCCTACGTATTTCTATAGACAATGTATTTTTCGAGATATATTCAAAATTTCTAGTGAATCGGTTGAAAATTGTCTGAGTTGTTTCAGGCCAACTTAAAAGTTGCAGTTTTGAAATAAAAGCCTTTGAAGTTTTGAGTAATAGAAAATAATAAATGATTTTCGTTACTATTTTATGTATAACTGCCGATGTTCAAAATTTATAATACGATAATCAAACACAGGATTCATTTTGATATCACAAAAAAAAACCGAATACTTACAGATTTTTTCCGGTCATAATCTTTTGGGACCACTTAAAAGATTATCTACTGTTGCAATCGGTAGCCATTTGTTTAGACACAAGTTGTTAACGAGGCCAGTAAACCAAAACAAGCAACCAAAAAAATATCGACAATTTACTTATTCATACTTTCTGCTGACTCTGGTAAAAATGACGTAATTATGTGGGTCAAATAGTAGTATAAAAGAAACGTAAAAACCGATAATCGGGGAGTAGTCGGAGAGAGAAGTTGGGAAGACGTCGGCGAGAAGCCAGAGGGAAGCCGACAGTAGTCGAAGAGAAGAAGTCGAGAAGTCAGTATGGAATAGAGAAGAGCATTAGTACCGGTAGCTAGCTGAAGCAGGGGGGTGGCTAGTAACTAGCAGTGGGAAATGGGCTACTAAGGGTGATTTAACATACTTATGGTCAAATTGGGAAGTTTGTTTTGGTGGCCAGTAGTGAAAGTTTGTGACCAAGTAAAAATAAACCGTGTGTCTAGGTAAGTCCTAATCCCTTTCATTTTTATTTTTCATTTATATAAGTTTATCTGTTTGCTTATTTGAGGAAGCGATTCCTATTTTGTTTTATAACTTTCATTCATGTTCCTATTTTATTTCTTGTATCTATTATTTATTTATTGGTTTTTTTAATAAAAAGTAAAGTTGAACTCCATTATTTTATTGAGTGAACAGTGGCACCCTTAAATTCCCGCAATTCAATCGTAGTGATCTGGAGTTCGAATCCCGGCCTTTCTGTGGGGTTTTCAGCGCTACCGATAACATCTAATTTAATCCCTACAGAAAAGGCTAGTACTCCCGTCCTACAACACTACTACAAATGGCTTCTATATTTTATGAACTGACTCCAAAATTTGGCCGTCAGCCTGATTACGAGTGTGGTGAAAATTTAACATTAAAATGCCTGAAACATGGAAATTTAAAATAGAATGACTTATAGTTTTCTAAAAAAGAATGTTGAATTATCCATTAGAAAATCAGAACCAATCAGTATCGAACGAGTGACATTGTTCAACGTTGAAAATGTAAAATGATTGTTCACACAATTATAATTATATGATAAATATATGATACAATTTTTGGACTAAAAAATTGAAAATTCGGCGAATTATTTGCAATCTCCCAAGGCTCCAAAAAAAAGTTCTCCCACTACTGCTGTGATAGCGAGCTTCACAGTGCCTGAAATCGAAAAAACCAAGAAGTTTCTTAAGCTACAATAGTAGTGGGTTTTGGTGCGTTCTGAGCCAATCCTGTAAGGATTAAGATACGTATAGCATACCCTTCATGTATACGTACATATATATAGCATACTCTTTGAGAGGTGGGTACATATAGAGTACATACACCTAACTTTCGTCAGAATGAGTGATGCAGTCTGTTGAGTTTTCCCTGAGATCAAGTTACAAGAAGGGTTAATTATAGTAAAAGTTGTTAATTTCAGTTAGTGAATCGCTCAAAAAATCGGGAGGTGGGGAGGTGGCCCCGAAATGCTCATATTGCTACTACTTCGATTCCAAAGGACGCGAGATGTTACGGTGCATTAGTACGTATGTATGTGTTATTAAAATATTTTATTTGTTCTAATGTAAGCAGACTAAATGTCCTTGGCCGCGAAATGTTGTGGATTGATAATCATATGTTAGCACAGTAATAGAATTTTACATATGTTATAATTTTATGCAATGGTAGGTATAGTATTCTCTTTAACGAAAAAAATTCCAACGTACTTGTTTATGCAGGCTCAGCAATTTCTATATGAGAATATCATTTTATTTCCTCCGATCTTTATATAGCGAACTAATTTATATACTGATTTCGGTTTTTTCAACTTAATCATTTTTACAAGATTTTGTATCGACCTAGTCGTATGTTAATATTTAGTATAGTTTTAAATATTTTTTGTATTAACTGCATAGGTTAGTTTTTTTAATTGTTATTTTGAATTATTTTAGTATTGTTATATAGTATTACTCAATCAGAAAATAATATTAGCCTGTAAAGAATTAATAAAAAATAGATACTACATTATTTGGTGGTAAGTAGAATTCAGCTAATATAAATTTTTTTTTTGACTGAAAATAATGTTATAAAATCTTTTCAGGTAGCACTAAAATGAACGTTAACGATTTAAGTGATAACGACTCCATCGATTCCGAGGATTCCTTTGAATCAATTTATTCCTTTTCCAGCGCTATCGAAAATATATATATATAGACAGCAGATTAGATGTAAGTATTACGATGCAAAGACGTATATGGCATGAATATTATGATCGTGAACTTACAATCGAGCAATTAAGGCGTCGATATACTGACGCTGATTTAGTGATAATATTGCATTTACGTCGAAGGTGGGAGGAAATTGATAGAGATGAAGACTCTATAAGTGAAAGTGAAAGTGATTTAGGATTTGTGAGTGGTGAGGATGAAAACAGCAGTAACTCAGGGTTTATAAGTGACGAGAGTGAAATTAATGGTAATAATTTAGGACCTAATGAAGAGTAACAAATTCAATCTTCGAAATTCTATATTAATAACTCAAAGACAAATACAACTGACAACAAACGACAGCAATATGTTATAAACTTTATTTGATATGTTCAGTAAATTTTGTATTTATTATATTTTGTATTTTCTGTTTCTAAAATTAAATAACAAAAAATTCAGTATTTTCGTAAAAAATCATGTTTACATAATAAAAAGTGATTATTGTATTTCGCCAGTTAATAAATTTTTAATAATGTACCTGTTTTTTTTTCTTTTTTTTAATCTATACTTAATAAAACATTTTTTAAAAGAAAAACCGATCTTTTTATTCACACCCATCCCTACATAAAAAATAAATCAAATTAATTTTTAATATTATACCTTAAACAGTAGAAAAAGTTAGTTTGTATTCATAGGTAGATTTTTGCTAGCTTGTAATTTTTAGAAAAATGTATTATTCTGTAGATGTATTTTTATTTTAATTTGTGTATGATAAAATGATAATACACAATTAGTTACATTTATACGGTACAAAAATAAAAAATCGATATATAAAACTTGTATGATCTATACAGTACTCTGTTAAAATTACGGGTTCCTACACCGTTAAAAAACATATTTTTTTACAATATCAATATATTGTAAAAAAATCATATTTCTTAATATTTTTAAAACTGAATATGCAATATCAAGAATTTAAAACAGTTTTGAAACATTAATTTCTCCTCATAATATTTTTTAGTCTTAAATTAATAGCACAATGTTCCATATATTTTAAGAAAATTTTTCTTTTAATATTTTATAACTTATCTAAAAAATTTATAGCTATTTTTATCAAAAAATTTATTACTTGCTATTGTTTAAAAAATTAGTTAAATATATCTATAGGTATTAAGTGACCCCTAGTTTTTGTGAAAGACGGTAGTAATAGCAATTCATCTTAAATACGAAATTATTTTATCAATGCTAAATAAGCGTTTTTTTTCTCATATTATCATACTCCAATATATTGTATATTATTATAATTTATAAAAATGTGTTTTATTTATTAAAAAATTTAGCAAAATTTTAAATAATATCGCGTCAAAATAATATTCAGAAGTCAATAAAAGACAATAGCAGTAAATTTATTAAGATAACTATAAATAAATATTAATCTAATGTTGAAATATTTATTAACAAATAGTACTGCTTAGTAGAAAATTAGGTACCTATTGTTTTGTTTTCAAATTTACCTTTTTGCAATTAAAGAAAATTTTAGTAACTATCGATGCCTATATAAAACGATACCCATAAAAGACAAGCATGCTCTGATCTCAACAATTTTTTCCCATGTTAAATTTGTATGTTCTTACTTCGCTGAAACTTATTATGTTTATATATTTCCCGCAATATTTTCTACCATAAACAATAGTTATAGTAAGCTAGGTAGGTATTGAATAAGTATTTTTTGTTTGTTAATTTATTGATGATAGAGAAAAAAAAATTTATGATTTTATAGACAGTGAAATACATTTAAACTATTTTTTTGCAGTTTAATTTTGTAAAAACACCTAAAAATTATCAGTCACAGACAAATATTTCTAAGCAAACGAATTGAAAATGTAGTTTTATATCATAAGAATAAATGCGTATATATAGGGTGGACAGTAAATAACTCTCATAATTTTTAAAGAGCGGATGAAAACTTTAATTTTGGATTACGAAATTTTATTTTTTTTTCCGGAGTTAAGCTGCATTCAATTAATTAACCCTTTCCTGCTCAGCAGTTTTACATCATTACTGTTCAAACGATACTTTATTTTTTAACAAATCATTAATAATATGGGTGAATACTTATTGGCAAGAATTACATAGTTTGCACATACGTTCTATTGTGTCAGAACGTCAATGGAGCAATGCGATTTAATTGCCTATATTCAGGAGCAAGCAAAAACATTACCTATTTTAATAGCTTAGAAAATACACATTACATAGTTCGTTGTAAGAACAATCATTTCGGTGATCTTTTTTAACGAATTACTAAAATTGCTTAAGGACTATGGTATGTAAGAAATAACAACACTCACATAATTTTAAAATAATTAACATATAGCTATTGGAAAAGTTACAAAGATTTTTTTAACAACTTATTAAATGCTGATAGCTTATTTTAATATCTCCTATAGGGCCTTAAGTATAACCCTTCACCCGAAATTTTTTCATCACCATCGTTGGCGACTGTATTCTCGTCATCATCAGCTTCTCCTTCGCTCGCAGTATCTTCGCTATCGCTAGTAGATGTTTTTTCATCATCATTGAATACATATTTTAACACTGGTTCAATAATATCATGCTTTTCCAATTCCCTGGTTATTGAGATAATCCGCTTTCCAATGTCACTTTCCTTTAAATTATTAAAATGACTTCGTTTTTTCTCGTTTTCGATATAATCCGCAAAGCTGGGATTTATAATATGACTCCTTTCCATTAAATTACATATAGTATTAACCATTTCTTCTCCAATTTGCGTCTGAGTCGCTAAACTTCTTAGTTCATCAACTAAATGGTTCGGGTCATCAAAATATTCTTCATCATCAACAGGTTTCGAATAGCCATTATGAAGGTTAGTATTTTCATCATCATATTTGAAACGTTTAGCTTCTCCATTTATTGAATTAGATGTTGAAGGTTGGTCCTTTTCTTCCGAATTTTTATCTTCTTGTTCTTCATCCTTTGCGCATGCGTTCTGAAGCTCTTTGACCATTAATATGTCTAGAGCAGTTTGTAAGAGACCAGCTATCTTTGGAGTAAAACTTGTTTCTTTGTAGTTATCAGGCGATGGTAAATGCTTTTGTTCATCAGATCCATTATCTTCGACATTTACCGATTGTAGAATATTATGCGAGTTTTTTAAAGCGTGGAATTTACTTCTGATTGCTTCTGCTGCAGCCATCATACTTTCATCAAAAGTATTCAAGTTTCTTTTAGATAGATCTGTATCATTTTCGTGTTGATTTTGAAATACTGGTGCTTTATCTTCCTTTTCTTCATTTCTTGCTTCAAAACTATATTCGGTTTCATTATCATCATTTTCATCATTAGATTTTGACGATTCACTTTGTCTCCGGTTCTCCGCGCTGTTCACTTGTGTCCCATTATTTACCGTGGTATATTCAAACTGATTATTTGCGATCTGGTCATTATTGTTTGTTTGATGTTCCAGAGCATGCACTCTTCTTTTCATATGACGTAAAAGAGAACTTCTCCGCGAAAATGTCTTGTCACAACGTATACAATTAAACATTTTGATAGATGTGAATAGTTCGATTTATAACATAACACTGATTAGTTTTTTTATATCGACATGATCTTATATAATACAACCAGAGCAGAATTGACGTAAAGTAATGACACCAAAATGCACCAAAGGTGCACAAAATGACACCAAACTGCCCCAAAGGTGCACCAAATGACACCAAACTGCACCAAATGACACCAAAATGTACCAAAGGTGCACCAAATGACACCAAACTGCACCAAAGGTGCACCAAATGACACCAAACTGCACCAAAGGTGAACCAAATGACACCAAACTGCACCAAAGGTGCACCAAATGACACCAAACTGCACCAAAGGTGCACCAAAATGCACCAAACTGCACCAAAGGTGCACCAAAATGCACCAAAGGTGCACCAAAATGCACCAAAGGTGCACCAAATGACACCAAACTGCGCCAAAGGTGCACCAAATGACACCAAACTGCACCAAAGGTGCACCAAATGACACCAAACTGCACCAAAGGTGAACCAAATGACACCAAACTGCACCAAAGGTGCACCAAATGACACCAAACTGCACCAAAGGTGCACCAAATGCACCAAAGGTGCACCAAATGCACCAAAGGTGCACCAAAATGCACCAAACTGCACCAAAGGTGCACCAAAATGCACCAAAGGTGCACCAAAATGCACCAAACTGCACCAAAGGTGCACCAAAGGTGCACCAAAATGCACCAAACTGCACCAAAGGTGCACCAAAATGCACCAAAGGTGCACCAAATGACACCAAACTGCACCAGAGGTGCACCAAATGACACCAAACTGCACCAAAGGTGCATTTTGGTGCACCTTTGGTGCAGTTTGGTGCATTTTGGTGCACCTTTGGTGCAGTTTGGTGTCATTTGGTGCACCTTTGGTGCAGTTTGGTGCATTTTGGTGCACCTTTGGTGCATTTTGGTGCACCATTGGTGCAGTTTGGTGCATTTTGGTGCACCTTTGGTGCATTTTGGTGCACCTTCGGTGCAGTTTGGTGTCATTTGGTGCACCTTTGGTGCACCTTTGGTGCAGTTTGGTGTCATTTGGTGCACCTTTGGTGCAGTTTGGTGTCATTTGGTTCACCTTTGGTGCAGTTTGGTGTCATTTGGTGCACCTTTGGTGCAGTTTGGTGTCATTTGGTGCACCTTTGGCGCAGTTTGGTGTCATTTGGTGCACCTTTGGTGCATTTTGGTGCACCTTTGGTGCATTTTGGTGCACCTTTGGTGCAGTTTGGTGCATTTTGGTGCACCTTTGGTGCAGTTTGGTGTCATTTGGTGCACCTTTGGTGCAGTTTGGTGTCATTTGGTTCACCTTTGGTGCAGTTTGGTGTCATTTGGTGCACCTTTGGTGCAGTTTGGTGTCATTTGGTGCACCTTTGGTACATTTTGGTGTCATTTGGTGCAGTTTGGTGTCATTTGGTGCACCTTTGGGGCAGTTTGGTGTCATTTTGTGCACCTTTGGTGCATTTTGGTGTCATTACTTTACGTCAATTCTGCTCTGGTTGTATTATATAAGATCATGTCGATATAAAAAAACTAATCAGTGTTATGTTATAAATCGAACTATTCACATCTATCAAAATGTTTAATTGTATACGTTGTGACAAGACATTTTCGCGGAGAAGTTCTCTTTTACGTCATATGAAAAGAAGAGTGCATGCTCTGGAACATCAAACAAACAATAATGACCAGATCGCAAATAATCAGTTTGAATATACCACGGTAAATAATGGGACACAAGTGAACAGCGCGGAGAACCGGAGACAAAGTGAATCGTCAAAATCTAATGATGAAAATGATGATAATGAAACCGAATATAGTTTTGAAGCAAGAAATGAAGAAAAGGAAGATAAAGCACCAGTATTTCAAAATCAACACGAAAATGATACAGATCTATCTAAAAGAAACTTGAATACTTTTGATGAAAGTATGATGGCTGCAGCAGAAGCAATCAGAAGTAAATTCCACACTTTAAAAAACTCGCATAATATTCTACAATCGGTAAATGTCGAAGATAATGGATCTGATGAACAAAAGCATTTACCATCGCCTGATAACTACAAAGAAACAAGTTTTACTCCAAAGATAGCTGGTCTCTTACAAACTGCTCTAGACATATTAATGGTCAAAGAGCTTCAGAACGCATGCGCAAAGGATGAAGAACAAGAAGATAAAAATTCGGAAGAAAAGGACCAACCTTCAACATCTAATTCAATAAATGGAGAAGCTAAACGTTTCAAATATGATGATGAAAATACTAACCTTCATAATGGCTATTCGAAACCTGTTGATGATGAAGAATATTTTGATGACCCGAACCATTTAGTTGATGAACTAAGAAGTTTAGCGACTCAGACGCAAATTGGAGAAGAAATGGTTAATACTATATGTAATTTAATGGAAAGGAGTCATATTATAAATCCCAGCTTTGCGGATTATATCGAAAACGAGAAAAAACGAAGTCATTTTAATAATTTAAAGGAAAGTGACATTGGAAAGCGGATTATCTCAATAACCAGGGAATTGGAAAAGCATGATATTATTGAACCAGTGTTAAAATATGTATTCAATGATGATGAAAAAACATCTACTAGCGATAGCGAAGATACTGCGAGCGAAGGAGAAGCTGATGATGACGAGAATACAGTCGCCAACGATGGTGATGAAAAAATTTCGGGTGAAGGGTTATACTTAAGGCCCTATAGGAGATATTAAAATAAGCTATCAGCATTTAATAAGTTGTTAAAAAAATCTTTGTAACTTTTCCAATAGCTATATGTTAATTATTTTAAAATTATGTGAGTGTTGTTATTTCTTACATACCATAGTCCTTAAGCAATTTTAGTAATTCGTTAAAAAAGATCACCGCAATGATTGTTCTTACAACGAACTATGTAATGTGTATTTTCTAAGCTATTAAAATAGGTAATGTTTTTGCTTGCTCCTGAATATAGGCAATTAAATCGCATTGCTCCATTGACGTTCTGACACAATAGAACGTATGTGCAAACTATGTAATTCTTGCCAATAAGTATTCACCCATATTATTAATGATTTGTTAAAAAATAAAGTATCGTTTGAACAGTAATGATGTAAAACTGCTGAGCAGGAAAGGGTTAATTAATTGAATGCAGCTTAACTCCGGAAAAAAAAATAAAATTTCGTAATCCAAAATTAAAGTTTTCATCCGCTCTTTAAAAATTATGAGAGTTATTTACTGTCCACCCTATATATACGCATTTATTCTTATGATATAAAACTACATTTTCAATTCGTTTGCTTAGAAATATTTGTCTGTGACTGATAATTTTTAGGTGTTTTTACAAAATTAAACTGCAAAAAAATAGTTTAAATGTATTTCACTGTCTATAAAATCATAAATTTTTTTTTCTCTATCATCAATAAATTAACAAACAAAAAATACTTATTCAATACCTACCTAGCTTACTATAACTATTGTTTATGGTAGAAAATATTGCGGGAAATATATAAACATAATAAGTTTCAGCGAAGTAAGAACATACAAATTTAACATGGGAAAAAATTGTTGAGATCAGAGCATGCTTGTCTTTTATGGGTATCGTTTTATATAGGCATCGATAGTTACTAAAATTTTCTTTAATTGCAAAAAGGTAAATTTGAAAACAAAACAATAGGTACCTAATTTTCTACTAAGCAGTACTATTTGTTAATAAATATTTCAACATTAGATTAATATTTATTTATAGTTATCTTAATAAATTTACTGCTATTGTCTTTTATTGACTTCTGAATATTATTTTGACGCGATATTATTTAAAATTTTGCTAAATTTTTTAATAAATAAAACACATTTTTATAAATTATAATAATATACAATATATTGGAGTATGATAATATGAGAAAAAAAACGCTTATTTAGCATTGATAAAATAATTTCGTATTTAAGATGAATTGCTATTACTACCGTCTTTCACAAAAACTAGGGGTCACTTAATACCTATAGATATATTTAACTAATTTTTTAAACAATAGCAAGTAATAAATTTTTTGATAAAAATAGCTATAAATTTTTTAGATAAGTTATAAAATATTAAAAGAAAAATTTTCTTAAAATATATGGAACATTGTGCTATTAATTTAAGACTAAAAAATATTATGAGGAGAAATTAATGTTTCAAAACTGTTTTAAATTCTTGATATTGCATATTCAGTTTTAAAAATATTAAGAAATATGATTTTTTTACAATATATTGATATTGTAAAAAAATATGTTTTTTAACGGTGTAGGAACCCGTAATTTTAACAGAGTACTGTATAGATCATACAAGTTTTATATATCGATTTTTTATTTTTGTACCGTATAAATGTAACTAATTGTGTATTATCATTTTATCATACACAAATTAAAATAAAAATACATCTACAGAATAATACATTTTTCTAAAAATTACAAGCTAGCAAAAATCTACCTATGAATACAAACTAACTTTTTCTACTGTTTAAGGTATAATATTAAAAATTAATTTGATTTATTTTTTATGTAGGGATGGGTGTGAATAAAAAGATCGGTTTTTCTTTTAAAAAATGTTTTATTAAGTATAGATTAAAAAAAAAGAAAAAAAAACAGGTACATTATTAAAAATTTATTAACTGGCGAAATACAATAATCACTTTTTATTATGTAAACATGATTTTTTACGAAAATACTGAATTTTTTGTTATTTAATTTTAGAAACAGAAAATACAAAATATAATAAATACAAAATTTACTGAACATATCAAATAAAGTTTATAACATATTGCTGTCGTTTGTTGTCAGTTGTATTTGTCTTTGAGTTATTAATATAGAATTTCGAAGATTGAATTTGTTACTCTTCATTAGGTCCTAAATTATTACCATTAATTTCACTCTCGTCACTTATAAACCCTGAGTTACTGCTGTTTTCATCCTCACCACTCACAAATCCTAAATCACTTTCACTTTCACTTATAGAGTCTTCATCTCTATCAATTTCCTCCCACCTTCGACGTAAATGCAATATTATCACTAAATCAGCGTCAGTATATCGACGCCTTAATTGCTCGATTGTAAGTTCACGATCATAATATTCATGCCATATACGTCTTTGCATCGTAATACTTACATCTAATCTGCTGTCTATATATATATTTTCGATAGCGCTGGAAAAGGAATAAATTGATTCAAAGGAATCCTCGGAATCGATGGAGTCGTTATCACTTAAATCGTTAACGTTCATTTTAGTGCTACCTGAAAAGATTTTATAACATTATTTTCAGTCAAAAAAAAAATTTATATTAGCTGAATTCTACTTACCACCAAATAATGTAGTATCTATTTTTTATTAATTCTTTACAGGCTAATATTATTTTCTGATTGAGTAATACTATATAACAATACTAAAATAATTCAAAATAACAATTAAAAAAACTAACCTATGCAGTTAATACAAAAAATATTTAAAACTATACTAAATATTAACATACGACTAGGTCGATACAAAATCTTGTAAAAATGATTAAGTTGAAAAAACCGAAATCAGTATATAAATTAGTTCGCTATATAAAGATCGGAGGAAATAAAATGATATTCTCATATAGAAATTGCTGAGCCTGCATAAACAAGTACGTTGGAATTTTTTTCGTTAAAGAGAATACTATACCTACCATTGCATAAAATTATAACATATGTAATTAAAAAATATGTCTTGCGACTGTATTGCCATATGTAATACATTGAACGTAAAATTCTATTACTGTGCTAACATATGATTATCAATCCACAACATTTCGCGGCCAAGGACATTTAGTCTGCTTACATTAGAACAAATAAAATATTTTAATAACACATACATACGTACTAATGCACCGTAACATCTCGCGTCCTTTGGAATCGAAGTAGTAGCAATATGAGCATTTCGGGGCCACCTCCCCACCTCCCGATTTTTTGAGCGATTCACTAACTGAAATTAACAACTTTTACTATAATTAACCCTTCTTGTAACTTGATCTCAGGGAAAACTCAACAGACTGCATCACTCATTCTGACGAAAGTTAGGTGTATGTACTCTGTATGTACCCACCTCTCAAAGAGTATGCTATATATATGTACGTATACATGAAGGGTATGCTATACGTATCTTAATCCTTACAGGATTGGCTCAGAACGCACCAAAACCCACTACTTACAATATACCGTGAACCTTATTAAAAAAAAGTTTAAATTTAACAAGATGGCGGAGTTTTTTTAAAAAGAAATTCAAATTTCGCGCGAAAATTTGATAATTTTTATCCTGCTAAAATTACATTTTTTATTCGATCGGAAAACTGGAGGTTCATGGTATGGAGAAATCTACATATATAAAAGAAGCTGCAATAAGAATCAAATCGACCGGATGATTTGTCTTCGTGTTATAACTGCAGCAAATTTGAAAAATGTAGTTTCTCTTTACCTTACCTTTTTTTTGTTTTAAACACTGAGAATTTTTACTAAAATTATTTACGATGTACTTCACTATAAGGGTCATAGTAAAATTAGATCAGTCGTTTAAATGTGCCAGGGTCTAGCAGCTCCAAAACATCTGACTGACAGCCACATCCACAAACTCCCGAACTATTTAACCTCCCCACTTTTAACCTTCGTATATTTCTTAATACCTCAAGGTCAACAATTGAAACCAGAATCTGCTCTTCAGATGGCTGTAACTCAAAAACTATTTGAAATATGCGCTTGAAATTTTAGTATGTTATTTTTAAAGGTTATCGAAATATACAAATTTTCAATTTTTTTAAAATGTCGCACTAGTGGTCACCCTTTAGTTCGTGTAATGATAAACAGTGTTATTCTGTTTTACAGTTTTTACAAAACAGTAAACGCAATTTCAAAACCTAAACTTAAATAGGGAATAATTTATAACTGCCAAACTGTTTTAAATGATTACCCAAATAATTACCAAAAATGAATTAAAATACATTTAATTTCACAGATTTTGGAAAACTACAACCAACTTGAGCAGAAACTCTGAGCAGTTTAGTAACACGCATTGGTAAAATGCAATTAGATGTAATAGAAATAAAAGAACGTCTTGGCGCTTTAACAAGTATGCGAAAGGTTTCTAATCCGGCTGATCGTCCTCAGAGAATCCATAATTTAAATCTTCCATTTAAAAATGTCGAAGATTTTCAAATATTTGATAAGCAATTACAAGAGGATGCAACACTCCGTATCGAAACGGTAAGAAATGGAATTATGATTATTTATTTATAATTAGCTACATAATATTTATATAAATAAAAATTCCCTCTAAGAAAATTTTTTTTATATTAAGAAAAATTGCCGACTTAAAAAAAAAAATAAGTATTCAGAAGGTACCTACTTAGTAATATACTTGAAACAAGCAATTACTGGGGATAACTTCTTTGGTTTTTAAAATTAATATTACTATTACATCAAACATTTAACGTCAGATAATCATCTACATTTCAGTGCATTAAAGTTGACGAAAATAGGATGACTTCTAATTTATTTTGGAAATGGAAATATTCTTGCAAACATTAAATATTAAAATTATCTGTACCACAGACCAGTGAACATATTATATATTATATAGACTAATTATAAAAATGTGTAATTGAAGCAACCAGTTACGACCAAGTTCCGACCTTAATAGTATTCTGTAATATAGTAATGGATTGTATCCGTAGTAACGTTTTCTAATAATTATTGTCAAAATATAATATTGATAATAAAATTTTACTTTTTTGAGAGGAAACTACAAAGTTTTCAAAGAAAAAAAAAAGGTATTTGTTTAATTTTCAAAAACGTACATGTAAAAACTATGCCCTGCAATAATTATAATTCCATTTACTGAAAAATGAACAATACATTATATTCCTTAAATCTGACCCGTCTCACCCCATTACCTGCCTCAAGAAAACTGTCAACAAACGGATTTTAGGCTTTATCTAGTAGTATAATACAGTAGCGATCATTGTTCTGTGGTTGTTATCTTATTGTCAATAACATATCAACTTTAATTTTTTTTTTTAGATGGACATGCTTTGGCCCTTAATTGAGAGTCGACGGCATTTGACAAAAACCATAACGCAAATATTCATGCTTTTCCTGTCAAGGGAATTGGTCATGGGATTCACGGCAGTAAAAAAGTCCGGCGAGAAAATTGTATTTAAAGAGACCAACTTCTGCTCCTGCATCTACGGTTAGTAATTACTGTTCAACATGTATGATAATTTAAAACATTTTTTAATATATTCAATAGTAATTTTCGAAAAAAGAAAAAAAAATGAATAAATAAATTACTAATACCTAGTTGATTATTTTAAAATTATTATTAGTCAGTTATTTTATCTTAATCTCTAACTATTGTACGAAATTTTCATTACGAAAAAAAAATTAAATAGGGTAATTCCGGGGGAGATGGCCGTACGGGAGAGATGACCAGTCGAAAGTAGTGCGAGTTATAATTAACAGATGGCATTAATAACATTTTAGTTCAATTCATTTTGTGATCGGTGACAAGTGCCTGTGTGTTTTTTTTGTAAAAATAATTGAAAAAGTAAGTAAATTCCACATTATTTTTATAACAGGTGCATGATCTAAGATGAGGGGTTAACATATTATGTGGTTACAAAAAGGTTTTTCCAATTTCATTTGAGTAGTAAGGATTGGAGAGAACGGGACCCTCCTTCCCTCCTGCCGACTTTTTGAGTGACCTCGGCAGGAGGCAAAACTACCGAGGCGGTTCTAGAAGCCTCCGGCGGTGGGTGGAGCAAAACTTGGTCTCCAACCTAACGATATCTAGTGAAATTTTTTTCTAACCTAAGAATTTCCCTAACAGATGGCGCAGCCACCTTCGAGCCCTGTGAATTCGCTACTAGATGGCGTTGCTAGTCTGGATTCCTGTGTGTAAGTTTGAAAAATTGTCAACAGATGGCATCGAAAACCTTTTTTTTGATAGTTAAACTAGCCATTAAAAGATGGCCTTGCTTTCATAATTTTATAATATTTTTATCTGAAAACAGGCTTAAACTGTCAGCTGACGTCACTAAAGGTAAACTGATATCAAACAGCGAAGATTTCTCTCTAATATGCGAAAATGAATTTTATCATATGATTGTATATTTTTATCTGAAAACAGGTTTAAACTTGTATAAATTGCCAGCTGACGTCACTAAAGGTAAACTGATATCAAATAGCGAAGATTTCTGTCTAATATGCGAAAATGAATTTTATCACATGATTGTATATTTTTATCTGAAAACAGGTTTAAACTTGTATAAATTGTCAGCTGACGTCACTAAAGGTAAACTGTTATTAATAGCGAAGATTTCTGTCTAATATGCAAAAAAAAATGAAGCAACAGGTTTTAACCTGCATGGCTACATAAAGTGTGATAAATGACGTCATCAGGCTATCTTTCTGCTATAAAAGGGCGCGACAGAATTTCTTCAGTTACAATTTTGTTCGAAACTTTAGTGAAAAAACATTAAATCTTATTGTTGTGAATTTTCAATTGTTGTGTTAACAATTAATTATTGCCAACAATGGAATCCATTACTACTGGTGCTTCATCTGGAAACAGAAACTTAATTCAAAAAATGGCTGGAAATTTTGTGGAGGAATTGAATCATCTTGGTGCTGTTAAACGATGGATTAAACTTTCTGATATGGAAATTGGAAAAGTATATAAAATAATGGGCGCAAGTCAATTGCCGTCAAAATTCGATTCATCGAAAATGAAGACAATATTGGAATTGGAAATTGGATACATTTCGTTACCAGCGAGATTTGACAATTTGAACGAGCAGATGCTGGCATGGTTGCAAAGCAATCCAAAACTGGGTATTATGAATAATGGACCCATTGGACTAACTCATAAATTGCAATTCAAAACGTTGGATCTTCTTGAAATCGTGGAGGATGCTGAATGGCGAATTTTGTAATTTACTCTCCAAAATGTATTATTTAATTGTACTATGGATTTTAAAAATTTCAATATTGTATCAATTTTTACATATATTTAATAAAAATTATAAAAAAACAAAAAAAGACCAAAAAAACAAACAAAAAAACCAAAAAAAAAAACAAAAACAAAAAAAAAAAACAAAAAAAAAACAAAAACAAAAACAAAAACAAAAAAAAAAATCGATTTTTTTTCAATACCCATCGCTAGACATTGATTTATATTCTAGTTTTGATTATGCCAGATTATATTACATTATTTGGTGTTCAATAAAAAAATTTAAAAATCGATTTTTCAGTTCATGTCTTGTCCCTAAATCACAATTTTGAACTAAGTATAAATCATACATAATACATATTAGTAATATATGTAATAATACATATTAGTAATATTTGATATGCATCGTAGGTACTGTAGGGTTTTATGGTGAATAATTATAAAACAAAAAAAAGATTTAATATCCCCTGAAAACGAAAAATTTAATTTTCATAATAATTTCAAAACTCGATATTTTATAATGTTATAACCAACTATGCCTTTTAATAGCACAAAAATTCCAGTTGCATACAGCAAAACAACTGACGAATTAAAATTTCACATGCCGCTGTATCGCATATGTAAATCTCATATGTGTACATACATACATGTGACTTGTTATAATTTTTATACACGAGTATAATACCAATTGAAAAATTTGCTTGTGAAAAATAGGAAAATAGCTTCTTCCTCAGCAATTGAAAATTCTATTAATATTAGAAAATTTATTTCCGGTAATAGTATTGTTAGATACTAGAACAACTGAAAACTTTTAAAACAAAAATTTTGTTCTATTTGAAAACCATAGTTTTTGTTTGTTTTCGCGCGAATTGTGTACAAAGCGAAATTTCTTAGACTGTTTTTGTGAATTTTCAAAGTTAATTTTCATTTTTAGCTATATTTTAGTCATTAATATTTAGTTTTTGTCTTAATTATAATATTTAAAATTAGTGAATTAAGAAAAAATTTGTGTTTTTTTGTGTGTGATTTTTGTTTTGTTTTCGTTTTGTTTTATTAGAAAATCATAGTTTTTGATTGTTTGTGTGTGCGGTTTTTGATTGTTTTATTCACAGTTTTGTTTTATTTGAAAACTACAGGTAAGCTGAAAAACACCTTTAATTCCTTTTTAGTATTAATTTTAACACTTGCTAGAAATTTTTAGCTATTACCGCCATTTTTAGCGTAACCGACAAATATCAAATTTTATAGGAGAAGGATTTTTTAAATATTTGTATGGTGCTTGCGATATTTCTGCTGTCTTAATTTTATTACGCCTGAGCGTATTATTCCTATTATTTTGTTAACCTTACGATAAAGATGGTTATTGTCGGTTACGCTAAAATGTGAAAATGTGTTGTATTAACGATAAACTAAGCAGTTGCTATAATTCGTTAATTAACGAATTTTTGAGAAGAACGTTAACACTGCTTGGCCCGTTATGGTTTAAAATGTTACATGCAATAAAAATCTCAGTTACGATAAAAGTGTCGCTTACGATAAATCAGCGGTAAAGGCTCGATATTGCCGTTTTTTTCAATAACATTTTTCTTTGCAAATACTTTGCTATTATTAATAAATTTTCTGGATTTCTTTAAGTATATTATTTATTCAGAATATAGGTGAATAAATAAAAATTTTTAGGAAATTTTTACATTATGCACTAGGGCTCATATTGCTAGCCGATATTATCACATGATAATAAACATATTGACCGACACATGTCACAAAATTTTTTTCAAAAAGTGGTATTTTTACGAAATTTAATTAGGGTACACACTAAATGAATATTGGTAGGTAGTATTAATTTTGATAATAAACATATTGACCGAAACATGTCACAAATTTTTTTTCAAAAAGTGGTATTTTTACGAAAATTTAATTAGGGTACACACTAAAATGAATATTGGTAGGTAGTATTATTTTTGATAATAAACATATTGACCGAAACATGTCACAAAATTTTTTTCAAAAAGTGGTATTTTTACGAAATTTAATTAGGGTACACACTAAATGAATATTGGTAGGTAGTATTAATTTTGATAATAAACATATTGACCGAAACATGTCACAAATTTTTTTTCAAAAAGTGGTATTTTTACGAAAATTTAATTAGGGTACACACTAAAATGAATATTGGTATGTAGTATTATTTTTGATAATAAACATATTGACCGAAACATGTCACAAAATTTTTTCAAAAAGTGGTATTTTTACGAAATTTAATTAGGGTGCACACTAAATGAATATTGGTAGGTAGTATTATTTTTGATAATAAACATATTGACCGAAACATGTCACAAAATTTTTTCAAAAAGTGGTATTTTTACGAAATTTAATTAGGGTGCACACTAAATGAATATTGGTAGGTAGTATTATTTTTGATAATCAACATACATTTACCGAAACATATCACAAAATTTTCTTAAAAAATTTTTCACTAAAATGTCGGAAAACGACATTTCATATTACACGAGCTAATGATATCCCAACTAAGGGTGGAAATGATTCCAGACTACAATAATTCTAGTTTAAACAATTTTCTTTTACAATTTTTAGAATTTACAGGATGGGCTAGGAGAATTCCGTGAATAAAATGTAAAATATTTTTTTCGCTCAAATTTAACCACGTTTTGTGAATATTTGAAAATATAATTTTATTTTTAAAAGTTATAATAATATCTACAAGAAAGATTTTTTGGAATGCAAAAGATTAACCTTGAAAATAGCTTACTCAGCACATTCCGCACATTTTTTACATATGAAATCGTCGCCGCTTTTGAAATGCAACATGTTTGCACAAGTAAATGTATACATTGTGTATGCTAATGCAGTAAAATTATTGCATCACATTGTGCAATCAAGCTTGTTGTAACTTGCTAACATCTGTATGACGTCATAAATGAAAAAAGGATATAAATACGCGTAATAAACGGTTTTAAAATCATTACGTCTTCTGATTTCATAAAGTACAGTGTGCTTCGTGTCATCATATCGTATTTTGCGAATTTTTAAAGTTAGCTTTTTATTTCAAAGTTTAATTTCATAAATTTTATTACATTTTTTTTCAATATTGGTGAGTAAGAAACATTTAATAATAATTTCTAATTTGAAATTATTATTACTAATTTTTTGTATGCAACAACTTAAAACTAAAACAATATTTTTTGTGAATTTAGGAAAAATGGCGTTGTTCAAGTGTGAAATGTGCCCAGCAGGATTCAACCGTCGAGACAACTTAGCGCGGCATATGAAGACGAAACATGGCGACAATGGCTCATCTTTAAAATGCGGTCGGTGTGGTGTCATGTTTACGAGAATGGATAATTTACGACAACATCTGAAAAAATTCCATTCAACGGCTGTATTGTGCGATTACTGCGGCGAATATGTTGAAGGTGATCTGGAGCGGCATATGGCTAATAAACATGGACAACCCACAACCAGCGTTGTACGTGATCATGAGCAACCCTCAACCAGCAGCGGTCCTATTTCGAGAAAGCGAACAGCCGACGAACAACATGGCAGTCCATCTAAAAAACCAAAGGCGGATCGGGGTACCAGACGTTGCGAAGTATGCGTTGCGGATATACCGATTTCAACATTCAATGGGCATTTACGCAGCGCGGCCCACAAAAATAAATTATGTCGCGGTACCGGAAACGTAAATGTGGAAACGATTAACAGCGCGTTCAAAACCAGAATAATCAGCTACCGGGTGAAGAGTTCCGAGTACTTCCAGTCCATTGAAGAATTTTTACAAGAAATTAAAGAAAATGTACTTCAGCTGCTGCATATGGAACTGGCGAAGCATACGTCATTTAAAACAAATTTCGAATTGTTCGGTCTGTATGCAAAATTCGACAAGGACGATAATTTACTACTGGATTTGAAGTCGTTCAACACCAGAAATGTTACTGTTTGCGAATCCGCCAACATGGAGGAAATTTACCGAAATATGGTGTCGACTGTAGTGCGCAAGAGCGAAGAATTCCAGGAACGAGATAGTGGCTGGTCACTTTTGGAAGTCCGATATTTGGAAGTGAACGTTAATAAATACAATCCGCTTCGGGCTTCATCGTATATCGAGCTTCCCGCATGGATCAAGAGAAAACAGGCGGTTATCAATATTCAAAATGAAGACCAGGCTTGCTTCGCATGGGCAATAACATCAGCCTTATATCCTGCTGAACGACACACGAACCGAGTCGCTTCATATCCGCATTATTCGACAGTTTTAAATTTCGACGATATCGAGTTTCCTGTGAAAATCAAAGACATAAAATTATTCGAATCGCTCAACAACATCAGCATCAATGTTTATGGACTGGAAGAAAAAAGTATTGTTGGACCGCTGCACTATACGAAAAACAAAAGGAACATCCATGTGAATCTGCTGTACATTGAAAATGGCGAAACCAGTCACTACTGCTGGATAAAGGATCTGAGTCGGCTCGTTGGACGTCAGCTTTCAAGGCGCAATGGTGCTAAATGGTTATGTGATGGATGTTTACAATTCTTTCGAACTGAAGAGCGGCTTATGGAACATGCTAAAGAAGACTGCAACAAAGTCCGCACTGTAATACCAAGTCCCGGTGAAGGCAGCATTTTGAAATTTCAAAATTATGCGAAGCAGATGCGCGTCCCGTTTACGATATATGCGGACTTCGAATCAGTATTAAAACCATGCGATACATGTGTACCGAATCCAGATGGATCGTTTACGAACACCACGCATATCCACGAACCATTCAGCTTCGCATATTACATCAAGTGTTCGTATGATGAATCATTAAATAAATTCGAAACGTACCGCGGGCCGAACTGTGTGAAAGTGTTTATGGAAAAATTGGAAGAAGATGCCCAACGACTACATAAAATTTTACGAAAGGAAATTCCGATGAAACCATTAACAGCGCTGGACTATTTAGTATTTGGATTAGTCGAAGATTGTTCCATATGCGGCAAAAAATTGGGCAACGATCGTGTGCGGGATCATGACCATCTAACGGGTGAATTTCGAGGTGCCGCACATAGCCAGTGTAATCGGCTTTACAGACTACCGAAATTCATCCCGATCGTTTTCCATAATTTATCTGGATATGATGCGCACTTTATCGTCCGGGAATTTGGAGTCTCCAGGGAACGAATCGATGTCATTCCGAACAACAAAGAACGCTACATTTCTTTCACAAAATATCTACCAGTCGATGCCAATCAAGAAGTGGAAGATCTGGATGACGAAGATGATGAAGAAGATGAATCTAACAACAACAAATTCAAAATTAAAACCATCCAGCTGCGTTTTATCGATTCGTTCCGGTTTATGGCGAGCAGTTTAGATAAACTTGCCGAGAATTTGAAGCCGGAGCAGTTCGCCGAAGTTCGCCGAGCATTTCCTGAAGACCGCCTTTTCAATTTAATCAAGCAAAAAGGAGTATTCCCGTACGAATACGTCAACAGTGTTGAACGACTCAATGAACGCGCTCTACCACCAAAAGCGGCATTCCATAGCAGCCTGAAGTCATCCAGTATTACCGATGAAGAATACCAGCGTGCACAGCGAGTATGGAATGAATTCAGCATCCAAAATTTGGGGCAGTATTCGGACTTGTATCTGAAAACAGATGTGTTGCTACTGGCGGATGTCTTTGAAAATTTCCGGAACCTGTGCCTGAACACGTACAAATTGGATCCGTGCCAATACTACACCGCACCAGGCTTGAGCTGGGACGCCATGTTGAAATATACGAAAGTGGAACTGGAGCTACTAACGGACATCGACATGATCCACTTCATCAAAAAGGGTATGCGTGGTGGATTAACACAGTGTTGCGGTCGTTTTAGCGAAGCTAATAATAAATACATGTCGGACTACGACCCCACGAAGCCGTCGACCTACATCGAATATCTGGACGCCAACAACTTGTACGGATGGGCCATGTCGCAACATTTGCCGATCAGACATTTCCGGTGGGTCCCAGAACACGAATTGGATAATATCAACATACCAATGGTTCCGGATGACGCTGATGTTGGATACATTTTGGAAGTCGACCTCGAGTACCCGAAAACACTACACGATTACCATCAAGATCTACCATTCTGTCCGGAGCAGATGAAGCCGCCATACATCACATCTAAGGACAGCAAATTGGTCGCCAACGTTTACGATAAGAAGAAGTATGTGATCCATTATCGGAATTTGAAACAGTGTCTAAAATACGGACTTAAACTGAAAAAAATACATCGTGCGCTCCAGTTTAAACAATCTCCGTGGCTAAAAAAATACATTGACTTAAACACCGAGCTCCGTTCTAAGGCGACAAATAGTTTTGAAAAAGATTATTTCAAGTTAAAAAATAATAGTGTTTTCGGGAAAACAATGGAGAATGTGGACAAACGTGTTGATGTGCGACTAGTGACTCATTGGGAGAATATTCGTAAACAGTTGGGTGCTAATAATTTGATAAGCAGACCGAACTTTCACAGTTGTTCAATTATCAATGAAAATCTGGTCGCTATACAAATGGACCGTTTGAAAGTGAAGTATGATAAACCGATTTACGTAGGATTTAGCGTGCTCGAGTTATCCAAGACTTTAATGTACGATTTCCACTACGGTTATATAAAACCGAAATATGATGACAAAGTGGATTTACTGTACATGGATACCGACAGTTTTATATACCGGATAGAAACGGACAATTTTTACGCTGATATTAAACCGGAAATTAGTGAGTACTTTGATACGAGTGACTATGCCGCGGATAACATCTATGGACTGCCTCAATTAAATAAAAAAGTGCTCGGTAAATTTAAAGATGAGTGTTCTGGGACAATAATTAAACAATTTGTTGGTGTTAAAGCTAAATCCTACTGTATAGTGAAAGACGGTGATGTGCCCCCAATTAAAAAACTCAAAGGTGTTAAAAAAGATGTGGTGAAAAACGAAATAGACGTTAAAGACTATATAAAGTGTGTGATGAGCAAAGACTCAAGTGCAGTGTTATATAAACAGATGAGTGTATTTCGTAGTTTAAAACATCGACTATACACACATTTAATCAATAAGGCCGCGCTCACAAACGATGACGACAAACGGTTCATAGTACCCAACAACAGACTCAAAACTCTCCCGTGGGGGCACTATAAAATAGACGATTTTTATTTTTGTTAATTTTATATATATTTTTCTTAATTTTGTATATATCTTTTTGGTAATTTTGTATATATATATATCTTTTTTTTTTTTTAATTTTGTATATATCTTTTATTAATTTTGTATATATTTCTTTGTTAATTTTGTAAATATTCTTAAAACCATGGTTTTAGTTTATAAGTCGTACTTATTAAGTAATTAGTTTGTAAAATAATAATGGCCATTATTAATTCAAATTTTAGTTTTATTAAAATAAAATATGTACATGTCAAAATATTATAATTTCAAAAAAATACATGAAAAAAATTTAAAAAAAATACAAAAAATTTAAAAACAAAAAAAAAAAAATCCAAAAATTAAAAATAAAAAATTATAAAAAATACATGATGAAAAAAAAATTAAGAAAACAATTAAAAAAAGAAAATACATCATGAAAAAAATACATGAAAAATTAAATATTGAAATTCGTATTCAAAATTTTGTATATATCTAAGTAGTCTTGTAAGTTTGTCGACGGCCACGCGCCCGTATCTGGACCACTTTCCCAGCCCAGGAGTGCTGATTGATTGGCTGTGCCTTTTTCAATGTTCTGCACGATCCACTCCAACAATTCACCGTCTTCTTCTACGCTCTTTGGATTGAAGCACAATCGAGGAATATCATGTTCTTCCACAAGTTTCAATATACGATCCAGCAGTTCCGGACGAGCATATGTTATCGTTTTTCGCATCCACAACGTAAGAAAGTATGTCAGCGTGTCGAATCCATCTAGGCGGTCTTCTCCAATATCAGATTCGTTGAAGGTAAGTGTGAATAGAAGATCAAAAGTTTCCACAGACGAACCCCATTCTATAGCTGATGTTATTTTTTCAGGAAAAAAAATGTCACGATCTCTTGATGCTATGGATCGGATCATCTCCAAATCAGATAACCGAATGGCTTTATTCAACATCTTCTTCAGCAATCGAGTTCTAGCCATGGATTCCTCCACTATTATAAGGTGTTGAAGACTTTCACTCATTGTTGTGTTTTCACTGGATATTGCTTCGCCAAAAAAAATGAAACTGCTCCGGCTCATCGTCATCATCATAATTTTATACTGCTCCATGTTGGTGGGGGATACTGCAACTGCTCCGGCTCATCATGCGTATTCGCTGCTCCATGTTGGTGGGGGATACTGCGACTGCTCCGGTCCACCATACGTATTCGCTACTCCATGTTGGTGGGGGATACTGCAACTGCTCCGGTCCACCATACGTATTCGCTGCTCCATGTGGGTGGGGATATCATATCAAGTCTTTGCTATCAATCCAGCTATTGGCGCTACTTGGAAAGCCGAGCCACTTCACGTATACTTTATCTTTCTTTTTTTTCAACACCTTTTCTACTAAATATACATCTGGATATTTAACTTTTTGTAATTCTTCTTGGTAAAATCCACCTTTAATCGGATTACCATGATAACCTTCTAATAGATACGTAACCGGATTGGTTAATCGTACCTTTTTGATTTTAAAAAGTTCCGTCGTCCATGATGGTAGATATCCTTTATCGAATTGAGATTTATGCTTGCTAATGCGAACCACATCACCAACGTCATATTTCGGTAGATCCACAACTTTTATATGATTGTAAACAGTTGAAAGGAGCAATTTCTCCTTGCTCGGTGTAACATCACGCGGTCGCATTTTTATTGTTCTATGTTTCCGTGAATTGTAACTGTCCATTAAGTCGTCTAGTATATCCAGCCATCGATACGATCCATTGTAACTAAACTTCTTCCACATTTCAGTCTTCAGCGTTCTGTTAAATCTCTCCACCACTGACGCTTTTTTGGTTGAAAATGTTGAATAATGGTTGATGTTGTATTTATCCATCAGCGTTTTAAACAGCTGATTATAAAATTCCTTGCCGTCGTCCGTTTGCAAATTATCTGGCCTCCGTCCTTGTTTAAGTATCGATTCAAATGCCGCTGTTACTTCTTTTCCAGTTTTATTTTTAACGGGTACCGCCCATGCATGTTTTGAAAATACGTCGATTGTTGTCAACAGATAATTGAATTTTTTATTCACTGAAGCGTAGGCACCCATCTCAATTAAATCACATTGCCAGAGATCGTCAATTCCTTTCACAATCACACGTCTCCGTGGAAAATTTTTTCGCGCTGGTTTATGTAGTTCACGAACCACTTGTGCTTTGCTCATTTTGCGTCTCAGCGGGTTTCAGCAATTTATCAAGACGTTCTTCAGTCCTCGACATTCGACGATTAAATGCGAAAATTTCTCGATTCATCCATAATTTATTCTGCGTAGAAAGCTGCATTGCCTGGGTCAGCAGGTGCGTAGCATTTTCAATCTTTGTTTTGATGATTTCGACTGTTTCTGTTAGTTCAGCAAGTTTCTCTGTTGTAAAACTCTTTAAAAATTTCAGATTCACCACATCTTGATCATCAGTCGGATCCTTTATATTGGTTAGTTGTCTGTTTCCAAAATCATAGTTCCCCGATTGCGTCATCTTCAAACCAATGTCTTTAAGCAACTGCTTCTTAATACTTTTATCATGCACCCGGCCGAATTTGTCAATAGTTATGTTTCTGTTACGCACACGACCGAATTTATCCATTTTCACTCGATGATATCTGCTTCTTTCCGTTCTTCAATGATGGATATTATTTCGTTATTGTGACCGCTGTGTCCAGCTTCTTGTGACGCCACTAATAATCGCAGTCTACTGACCAGTTCATTTGCATTGTCCCAGTATATATAGTCTTTTTTCAAGTTATTAAACTGCATCAAACCATGTCCCGATCTTGGAGTACCGCCGACACTAGCAGATTTTGGAGCACCACCGACACGACTTCTTGTATCATATATTTTTCTTGGTATATGTTTTTTAACGGAACTGATTGGAAACAACTGACTAATAATGTTTATGTATTTATAACTCGAGCTCCCTTTTATTTGCTGGTTTGGACTGTAATTTCGTCTGTGTGCATTTGTTTGCTTTAAAATTTGTTTATACGCATTTAAATCTTTGGTATGATATGAACCAATTTTTGGCGAGTTCATGAAAATCAATTCATATAATCCAGGTGTTCCTTCGTACACAATATCACCAATTATTATATCATCACCAGCTATTTGAAACGACTGATTTCCAATCATCCATTCATCATCTTTTTTGTATGGTCCGTATACCACATCAATTCCGCTGTTGGGTTGAAGGTATAGTTGTAAGTATTTTCTTGCTATTGGACCAAACTGTTTTGGTAAATCTTCAGCTGCTGGCATCAATTTTCGAGCAACACTTTGCGCTGATCCAAGAAATTTCGGTGTTTCAAATACATTTTGTTCTTCTTCTTCTGGATACGCTTCAAAAACATCTTCTGGAATATCTTGTATTGAAGTATCTTCCTCCTCCTTTGTTGGTAGAGTATAGTAGTTTGCCGTTTGTTTTTCCAATTTTTTCTTTTTAATTTTAGGTGTGAACGCATTCGATACTTGCGCATCTTCTTCTTCTTTTATTTCCACTTTAATAGGATGTTTCTTCTTGTCACCATTTAACTTTGTAGCTATTTCTTTAAGCGGAGTAGTGACTGGTTCCAGTGTACTTTGCAGCAACATATTTGACTCCAGTTTTCCAGATCGTAAAGCATTAAATTTTTTACGTATATTGCTTGTCGCTTTTATAATGTTCTTTTTAATCGTCTTTTTATCCATCTCGATGACTGCTTCTTAGAACGATTTCTCAAGAACTGAAGCTCTATCGCATGCGACTGCTGTATTTATATGGTCGTATTTAGGCGGATCAGTTCGAAACTGCTATACCGGTTACCGAAACCAGTTCGAAAAATGTTTGTATCAGTATAGAAGCAGCTTGGTAGCAGTTTAGGTGCAGCTTAGGAGCAGCTTAGAACCAGCTTGGAAGCAGCTTAGAACCAGCTTGGGAGCGGCTTAGAACCAGCTTAGAAGCGGCTTTCGGATGTTGATCCTTTCCAGAAGTGGTCAAACTTGCTTCGGTATCTTCCATTGCGTATATCATCTTCTTTGCAAATAGTTAAAAATCCATAGTTATCACGCCAACACTCTCTGCATAATTCTTTGAATTGATTGAACGACATGTCGGAGTTAATATGATCATCGTAGATATGTCTGAGGTTGAGATCATCCTGTTTGAAGACTGCAACAAGATTCGCATTATCCCGTACATGATGTTTGGGTGCCGCTGTATACGTTTGCGTCAAGTAGAAACAATCATCATTGTAGTGTCGAGAGTGGCTAAAATATTCTTCTATTATGGCTTTTTTCTCCCGCGCAGATACATCGTCGAATATTACCAGCGAATTTGGTCGTGCTTCTTTCGGTGGTATGACGTCATCGTTATTAGAGTATGTAAAATAACCCAAACCTTTAACACCTTTAATGATTCGTTTCAGATATTGATATTTCGGTTGGTGTAATGATTTGGAATAGATGTATATGTTTTCAAATGCCACACCATTAGGATCCTGGATAAGTGATAGTAGAAGTGACGTTTTGCCGCATCCACTTGGACCACAGATGATCGCTCTAATACTCGTCGGCAGCAGTGGACCATTTTTCTTGACATTAGTCTCATCAGATGAAAACTCGAAATTTTCCATTGGCAGCGTCTCCGGTTGTTTAACGAATGAAGAAGACATCGTCATCGGTGTTGATCAGATAACACTATTTCTCATACTAATAAAGTTGAGTAAATTTCCAGCATATTTATAACCTATATAAATAGTACAGCATCTGTCCTTTTGTTTTCAGTTCACTTTTAAATGTCGACGCGGAAACAACTAGCAGTTAGTCGTGAGAAGACAAGCGGTGTGAGAAGATCTGGTTGTGGTATAGCAAACGGAATAATCAACAAATTACCATTTGAACTTCATATACCTGGCTATCAGTATTGTGGACCTGGAACTAGACTGCGCCAGCGATTGTTACGAGGTGATCCGGGTATCAACAAATTGGACGCTGCATGCAAAGAACACGACATCGCCTATTCACAGTTTAAAGATATTCAAGATCGACATAAAGCTGATTTAATACTAGCTGATAAAGCGTGGGAGCGAGTTAAATCGTCGGACGCAAATCTTGGCGAGCGAGCTGCTGCTTGGACTGTAACGAACGCGATGAAGTCGAAAGTAAAACTAGGAATGGGTCATTCAAAGAAGAAGAACAAAAAAGGACAGAAATTAATATTTGGTGCCGGAATTCGTGATTTGAGAAGCATATTGAAGAAAAAGAAACCGAAAACTATTAAGAATGCGATAAAATTTGCACTGAAAGCTGCGAAGAATATTTTCAAGAAGAAGAAGAACAGTCAATTTACAACACCGAGAATCATTCCAATTCCAAAAACTGGCGGCATTTTACCATTCCTGGTTCCACTTTTTGCCGGCCTGTCTGCTGTAGGATCACTTGCCGGAGGTGCTGCTGGTGTTGCGAAAGCAGTAAATGCTTATAAAACAGCAAAGAAACAATTGGATGAAAATGAACGTCATAACAGGATGATGGAAGCAATTGCTCTTGAATCCAAATCTGGAACTGGACTTTATTTGAAACCATACAGAAGAGGTTTGGGACTTTACATCGAATCAAAAAACCGCTAAGCGAGCTACCCGATCGACCATTAACTGATCACGACATTTATCAGTTTGGAAACAAATATTTATCCAATTTTCGTGGCGTGTTCATGAGAGATGATTTACCGAAACGTCCAAGGCGAAAGGAGTGTGGAGTAGTCAATTTGGATAATTCATCAGGACCAGGAAGCCATTGGGTAGCGTACGCCAAAGATAACAAGAACGTCGAATATTTTGACAGTTTTGGAAATTTGTCACCACCCGCAGAAGTTGTGCAATATTTACATGGCAATAATATTAAATATAATTATAACAGATACCAAAATTATGAACCGTACAACTGCGGACATTTATGTCTAGAATTTTTATGGAATACAAATTATTTTCAATAATTTTGTTGCACTTCTCATCTATACTTTAAATATACCCGTGGCAAGAAGTTTCTGTCATTCGTATCTTAGTCACCATGTCGTTAACATTAACGTTAAGTGGTGATTCATCTATATTAACGGCTGAGTATTTTCCACCCATCGATTTACCGGGTGATTATGTATGCGGGTTGGTCAATTTTGAAACATACAATGCAGTGCCAAATATCGACGAAACAAATAATTTATTCCATTACGGTGATGGAGAAGTGAAATGCATCGAGATACCTGTCGGCAATTATGATCTGGAAGATTTGGAGTTTCAAATAGAAGATCGGATACTAGAGAAGAGAAAACCGGGTGATAACCCGCAACTTATACTTCGTGCGAATAATAATACGCTAAAAAGTGAAATAAAATGTACGGAAACAATTCATTTCGATCAAGAACGAACAATTGGCTCGCTACTTGGCTTCAGTAAGCGAAAACTTGCAGCTGGTCATTACCACTATTCGGATAAACCAACGAATATCATGAAAGTGAATCTGATACAAGTTGAAACAAACATTACAACGAACAGCTACCTGAACAACGTTCCAGCACATAATATTTATTCGTTTTCGATTCAAGTGGAACCTGGGTATAAAATAAGCGAATCACCGAATACAGTTATTTATATGCCGGTGACCGTGAGACGGATAACATCTCTAGTTTTACGAATTGTGGATCAAGACGGCAATTTAGTGAATTTTCGAGGCGAAACGATAACAGTAAAGCTGCATTTGAAGCCGGCGTGAAAATGTTGGTATTTAAAGACGAAAATGTGGTGCGACCGATCAGTCTACAACTTGCCACCAAGGTGAACGGATCGGCGAGGAAGAAGCAACAACGACCGCCATTAACAAGAGAGAACAAACAATTTCTTCGACAATTGGGTTTCAAGCTGAAGAGGAAAAAATGAGCAGCATTTTAAGCATCAATACTGGAATCGATTTCGATGAGAGTATTTCAAACATCGAGTATCACTGCTATTCGCCATTTCTAAATGCGTTTGGAAACAGCGACGAAATACGAATCTGCTGTCAAAACCAAGATCTGATCCTGCTGCCGCACGAAAGTTGTCTGTATGTGGAAGGACAATTGTTGAAGAGTGATAAAACAGTATCGACTACAGCGGAATTATCCAACAATTCATTGGCGTACCTGTTTGAAGAAATACGATATGAACTGAACGACGTGGAAATCGACCAATGCAAGTATGTGGGACCGACAACAACGTTAATCAATTATTTGGCATTAAACGAAAATGAAAGCAAACTACTCTACAACGCCGGATGGTGTCCAGGTGAAACAACTAAAGTGACGGAAAAAGGCTACTTCAATTTCTGTCTACCATTGGCGCGGATGTTTGGATTTCTTAACCATTACAAGAAAGTTATCATCAATGCAAAACATCAATTAATTCTGACTCGAGCTCGGACGGATCACGATGCAGTCATATCACCAACGGATGATGTCACTTTCCATATACATAAAATTCAATGGATGGTTCCACACGTTACGGTTGCAGATGAACAGAAGCTGAAGTTGTTGAAGTATGTGGAAAATAGTCGAGATATTACAATTGCTTTTCGATCATGGGATATGCATATACAGCCAACGATTCCAACAGCGAGACAAAACATTTGGACGGTGAAAACATCGACTCAACTGGAGAAACCACGCTACATTATATTCGCTCTACAAACGAATCGACGAAATAAAAAAGATAAAGATTCCAGTATTTTCGATCACTGTGAACTTTCAGACGTCAAAGTTTATTTAAATTCTGCAAAATACCCGTACATGGATTTGAATTTGGATTTCAGTAATGATAGATATGCAGTAGCATATCACATGTATTCGAAATTTCAACAAGCATATTATGATTGTAAGAAGAATGAACCGCTTTTAAGCAAAACGCAATTCAAGAATATCGCGCCAATTATATTCATCGACTGTTCTCATCAAAACGAAACTTTGAAAAGTGGACCAGTGGATATTCGAATTGAATTTAAAACGTTGAAGGAGGTGCCGGAGAATACATCAGCATTCTGTCTTCTACTACATGACCGAGTGGTTCAATATAATCCATTGACAAATATTGTTACAAAATATGTATAAAAACATCGCAATCCAGCTATAAATCAGTCAGTTTCGCTCTAGACAACGCACAATGAAGACCGACGCAGCAATTGTTGACTTCCAAGGATTTCCAAATTCGACAAATGGGAGATTCTACATAAAGGAATTGGCTGTGTTGAAATTCGATTCTTCCGAAGAAAATTGTGGTGAAGATTATATACTACAGCACTATGTATTCAAATCACCAATACCGTTTTGCGGATTAAGTGAAAAAGATCAACGCACAGCTCGCTGGTTGCGGAGAAATCATCATAGGTTCTCCTGGATGGACGGACATATTGAATACGAGGAACTACAGTACATTTTAATAAACAATCTGCACGGAACTCGAATCATCTATACGAAGGGAGAAGAGAAAGTACGCTATTTGAAACGACTGCTACCATCAGCGCCCATTATGAACTTTGAAGAAATAACAATTTGTCCCAAGTTGAGAATCATAACATCAACATACACTAGCCCTCGATGCGGTCATCATTCCGGAGCAACTTGCGCCATGGAAAATGCCATATCCATATACAAATATTATTGTAATAACATTTAAACATTTTTATTGTAAAAAATATTTCTTTTAAAATAAATTTATTAAAATAAGAAAAAAAATTAAAAAAAATTAAAAATAAAAAAATGTGTTTTTATTTAATAAAAAAAATAAAAATTAAAAATAAAAAAAAATGTGTTTTATTTAGAGGAAAACCTGTATAAGCCTGTTTTCAGATAAAAATATACAATCATATGATAAAATTCATTTTCGCATATTAGAGAGAAATCTTCGCTGTTTGATATCAGTTTACCTTTAGTGACGTCAGCTGACAGTTTAAGCCTGTTTTCAGATAAAAATATTATAAAATTATGAAAGCAAGGCCATCTTTTAATGGCTAGTTTAACTATCAAAAAAAAGGTTTTCGATGCCATCTGTTGACAATTTTTCAAACTTACACACAGGAATCCAGACTAGCAACGCCATCTAGTAGCGAATTCACAGGGCTCGAAGGTGGCTGCGCCATCTGTTAGGGAAATTCTTAGGTTAGAAAAAATTTTGTTAGGTTAAGCTAAGTTCGCTTAGGTTTCGTTAGGTTAGGTCAAGGGTTCTGTTAGGTTAGAAAAAAATTTCACTAGATATCGTTAGGTTGGAGACCAAGTTTTGCTCCACCCACCGCCGGAGGCTTCTAGAACCGCCTCGGTAGTTTTACCACCTGCCGAGGTCACTCAAAAAGTCGGCAGGAGGGAAGGAGGGTCCCGTTCTCTCCAATCCTTACTACTCATTTGTTCTTTATGTTTTATTGTGAAGTCAATAACATTTTTCGTATTCTAACCTAAAAATGATTGTTGAAAATTGTATCATACTTTTTGAAACTGATATGGCCATCTCTCCCGGACATTTGGGATAGATGACCTTAATTTTTCAGGGAGTGATGGCCAGAAAATCTTAAGTGGTATTCTAGCTTCACCGCTGCTTATTTCGAAAATATACCCGAAGTTAGAGGTTGTGACGTCACTGACCGATCTAGGATTATTTTTCTCACCATTTATATTAAATATCTTTTTCAGATGCCAAACAACTATGTGCGAAAATCTACCAGAGGAACATGGAATGAGGCAGATCTAAAAAAGGCCATGGAAGAAGTAAATAGACAGACAATGTCTGTGTACAGAGCATCAATTGTGTATGGTATACCAAGAAAAACTTTGGAAAGAAGGGTCAAATCGAACAAAAATATTAAAGGGCCAATGGGTCCATCTTGTACATTTGGTACTGAGAACGAAAAGAGACTGTGTCAACATATAAAGGATATGCAATCTAAAGGCTTTCCCCTGACTATTGATGACTTAAGAAAAATCGCTTTCAGTTTCGCTGAACAATTGCATATTAAACACAAATTCAACATGGCTAGTGAAAAGGCTGGATATGATTGGGTGCAACTATTTTTGAAAAGAAATCCTGGCATTTCTTTGAGAAAATCTGAGGGAGTGTCTTATGCTAGACGCCAGGGCATGAACAAAGACGAAGTAAGAGTATATTTTGAAATGCTAGAAAGAGTTCTCAGTGAAAACGATTTGTTCGACAAACCTGGCCATGTGTTTAATATGGATGAGACAGGACTGCAGCTGAACAATCGTCCTGCACATGTTTTGGCTAAGAGAGGCTCCAAAGCTGTAGCTATGTCAACGTCAACAGAGAAAGGAGAAACAATTACAGTTATTGCCTGCTGTAATGCAGAGGGAACTTTTTTGCCACCAACAATTATAATGAAAGGTCAGAGAAAAAAACCCGAGTTTGAAGATGGATTACCGCCTGGTTCGCGCCTTTTTATGTCGCAAAAGTCCGCTTACATTACATCTGACATTTTTTTGGAATGGATGAAGGAACAGTTTTTGCCCCGAAAACCAGCAGGAAAAGTGCTCCTATTACTTGATGGTCATTCTACCCACTGCAACTCGGTTAAGATGTTGGAGTTTGCAAATGAAAATAATATAATCTTACTGTCAATGCCAAGCCACACTTCACATTATCTGCAGCCGCTGGATGTTGCTGTTTTTAAAGCTTTAAAGACTTATTTCTACGAAGCCTGCAGGTTGTGGACAAGGCGAAATCCAGGACGACGTCTAACCAGGAATCAATTTGGTGCCTTGCTAAATGAAGGTTGGGGAAAAGCAGCCACCCCTGCGAATGCGATTTCTGCATTTAAAGCCACAGGTGTTTATCCACTGAACCCAGGAGCTATACCTGACTCTGCGTTTGATGGAAGTATAGAGCCATCTTTTGAAAGACACCAGGTTGACCATAAAGAGACAGGATCCCATAAACCAGCAACGGTTTCCGTGGTATCAGATCCAGTTCCAAGTACGTCTGGAATTCAGATGGCTTCCATAGTATTAGATCCAGTTCCAAGTACATCTGGTACTCAGATGACTTCTGTGCTATCAGATCCATTTCCAAGTACATCTGGAACTCAACCATCATCGAACAAATCCACACCGACAAGAGTATTAAATGAAGTATCACCATTGCCTAAAAAACTTAATGAAGTCCGCAAACGTGCCAAGCAGGTAAGCCTTCTATTGACATCTGAAGACCATATTGAAAAACGTAAAATAAAAGAAAAGACAGCAAAAGAAGATAAATGTAAGAAACTGCGGATTATAAAACAAAAACAAAAGACTGGTAGAACTAAAGAAAAAAAGACTGCCAGAAAACGTAAGAGTATTCGTCGAATCTCAGACAGCAGTTGGGATGAAATACCAATAGATTTCCGCGAATCTTCTGAAAGTGAAATAGACGAAAATGAGATGGACAACTGCAGAGGCTGTGGTGAGAACTACTATAAGACACAACTCGTCGAAGATTGGCTGCAATGTAATATATGCAAGTTTGGGTGCACGAAAACTGCACAGAGTTCGAAGACATGTGCTCAAATTGCGGTAATAAAAATAAACTGAAGCTCAAAGACAGAAAGAGTAAAGGAAAAAGCAAGGAAACTACTGGCCATCTCCCCCCGAGTCCTGTGGCCATCACTCCCGGACACTCCGGGTAAGATGGCCAGTCGTACTTTTTTTTAAATCTGTAATAAATCTATGTTATGTTGATTTAGACTGTGTTCAATTAAGATTTGATAAGAAATATAAATATAGTTTTGTTTGTGATTAAAACGGTTGTTTTGTTCTACTTGGTTTCTTAGCTATCCATCCTTAAAGTTAGTAGGGCCATCTCCCCCGGACTTACCCTAGATAAATAGTTGATTAAATAGAAATAATCAAATCAAATCTGGTTAAGTCAAATCAAAATCAAATCAAGTAAAAATCTGTTCTTTTTTGAGATGGTTTTACTATTTTTACACGGTAAAAGTGAAAAAACTTAATATTCTTATGGGACCACACATGAGTTAAATTGCCATTATAAAATTTTTTTGCAGAGGCTACCGCAGCAGAGTTCAAACGTTCTGGTCAAAACTCATCTTTTAAGGAAAAGGCGTTTTTTGAAAGCATTGGACGCGTCATTAACAACGCAAAAGATTGGGGAGGAATGAGGGCAGAAAGAAAAAAAAAACGTTCCAAACTAATGTTCTAGTATTTTTATTATTTTTTTTTTTTTACTAATATTTTTTTCTAACAAGGAAAGGTATCCAACTGTATCTCTCAAAAATTATAAAAGAATTTTCAATTAATATATTTTACAACACACCAGTTTATTTCTTGTGGTATAAATACACCCTTTGCTAATATTGACTTGGGAAAAATTTTAAATTTTTGATTATTAATGAGATCTACAATCCACCAAAGTTTCAAAAATTTTTAAGACATACAGTTGGATACCTTTCCTTGTAAGTATAATAAAACTTTCTCCAAAATTTACTTTTATTAATAATTTTTACTAAGTATAATAGAACTTTGAATAATCGTAACAAGACGAAAATGAAAATAAAAATGTTTACGAGTTCATACATACATGCATACATATTTAATATTTTTAATTTTTATAAACTTTTGATTACAAGAAAAAACTTTAGTTTTCAAAGGGTAAAACCCCTACAAGCTATTATCGATATAAAATATTTTCATATTCTTTGCAAATATATTCTCTATTTTAACAAAATATATATTTGTTTATGGAATTATGTATGCATTGGGAAACTAGCTTTATATACTTTAGGCCAGAGACTGCGTTTTTTTTCTTATTAAGCATTGACGAATAACAGAAACTGACGAATAATCGTGTAACGGTTAATCGAAGTTCTACTGTACCAATATTTTTTTAAGAATATTGTTAAAAAAGAATGGATATCTTATTAGTTTGTTTAGTCTTACTTTCGTAATAATTAGACCAAGAGCCAGTGCCAATTTACGATTGTGATTTCAGTAGTGGTTGAATCATCTTAGATACTCATTCTACCAAGAAATTCAGTTCTAGCAAGCCTGTTCAGCTGGATTGGGTCACTCTTAACGTTCAAAGAGGGTAAAAAGACACAATTTATGTAAAGTAAACCACTTCTTTAAACAACTTTCATGGCATAATCTTTCCCTTGTGGAGATCTTATGTTACCAGTCAACATGTAACAGCTAACATATAAATTATAATCATAATCATTTATATAAAGTGGACCTTTTTTACCCATTTTGAATGTTGGAGACGACTTAACATGGTTGAATAGGCTTGCCAGCACTGCATTATTACGAATATCTAATATGTTATTCTCTTAATCTGATAACTGTTAAAATGACCATCCCAAATTTGTCACTGGTCCTCCTACTAAAAGCACTGAAATCATTTCGAGTGCAAATATGGAAAATTTACAAATAGACTCGCCGTTAACAAGTGATAGCATCCTACCAAAATAAATAATAATAAATTTTTTTGAAACTAGAGCTCTATCATGCTAGCACTTCATTTAAAATGGTTAACTCAATATGATATACAGTAGAACCTGTTTAAGTTGGACACCCGCGGTGCAATCAAAAACTGTCCAACATAAACAGGTGTCCAACATATGCAAAATACCAAAATCATCTACGCTTAGTAATTTTAAGGTTAACACTAATTTAGAATATAATGCAAAATTAATTATTTTTAAAGTAATACATATTCACACTACTACGTATCAATATTTATTGAAATATACATATTATAGATATTTAAACATTATCTTTCGTAAAAAAATCACTTATCTTAGTTTGTTTGGATACAATTTTTAGGAAAATTTTGCTTTCTAATTTGCTTTGAATTTTAAGGCTGTCGCTTTTGCTTTTTCTTGCAGTAGAGGACCGGATACTGGAAGATTCGATGAATGGCACTTAACAAAAAAGTCATAAACTTTTTGATTTATTGCTTCATTACCAGTTTTACGAATTTTTCGTTTTCGTTCGGCGCTGCAATTCTTTTCGTAAGCTTTCAAAATTTCGTCTTTACACTTCAAAATATTCCCAACAGTTGATTTGGAAATTCCAAATTGGTCTGCTGCCTTTCTTAAACTAACACCATTCTCTATTAAGTCTATAACATTTTTTTTCTTTTCAATGGTCAATTCTACTAAACATTTTCGCTTCGAACTCATGGTGCTAAATTTGTAACTAATAAATATTCAAGAGATCTGTACACATGAAATCACTGCTGATTATTGACTAATAACCATTGTGACTGCCGAGCTTTTATATTTTTAGGACATAACTAACACGTGTTTCGGTCACGTGTAAAAATTCAATTATTATAACTGTCATAACATAACTAACACGTGTTTCGGTCACGTGTAAAATACATGAATGTCCAACGTAAACAGGTCAAAATATCAAAAATCATTTTAAAAAACTGTCCAAATTAGACAGGTTTCCAACATATAGAGGTGTCCAACTTATAAGTATTAATATGCATTTAAAACAATGTAATTTCGACAGGCCAATTGAAAAGTGTCCAACTTGAGCAGGTGTCCAGTATACAGAGGTGTCCAACTTGGCAGGTTTCACTGTATTCTGTTTTGTAGTTACAAAAACAGCCCTACCTTATTTCAATCAAAACGTCTTTTTCAAAAGTTAGGCTTGAAAAAAAATTTAATTTATCATGGCAAATTTCATCTGAACTTACAATGTAATATTTTAGAATTTAAAAATGTAAATAAAGGCATTACTGTTGCAAATATTTTTGATATGACAATTGACGATAATCAAACTTTAGAAGTGAGACGAGAAACTAGTGATAGCAATAATTTTTTGTCAAAAAAAAAAAAAACAACAATGCGGTTATTAGAGAAAAACTCAATGAATTTCAAAAAATCGATGGTTTGCTTTCAGTTTTAAGAAAACGAAAATATCCGCAAATCCCTAAAAGTGCAGTTACATTTTTGCGAATAGCATCTGCTGTTTATAATATAAAGAAATTTGATAATACATCTGAATATTAGTACGGGAGGTAGCGTTGTAATTTCATTAGTAATTTTATACCGAATGAATTCTACTTTAAATATTAGTACCTAATAATCATCAAAACGGGGGCCAGTCGACGTATCCACAGTGAACCTAAGTGCGGAGGCAAGTTTAATTTTGCGCTACTTTTTGACATTTAGGACTGTCCATTGATTTTACATTACAAAAAATTCTTACTGTAATTTTTAATTACCATAGTTTTGTTTGATTAGAGTAAAATATCGAGTAAAATATAACTAAAATTATTACTTTTTCTACTCCTACTATTAAAAGTAACATTCTTCGCACGGGTAACTATATGTAAAAATTAACAATTGCCCACATCGTGCGGAAATAGCGTGCGAAATAATGTCCCACGGCTTAGTATAATAAAAAAGTAGGCTGTTTTGTGAATTTAATAACAATATACCTACTATTTTGTACTAAAAATCTATATAAGTAATTTTGAAAATATACATACATTTATGTTGGTTATTGATTTTTGTTTCCATAGTTTCAAAGTATGCATTGACAAAAATTTGAACATTTTACAACTGACATAAATTAATAATAGTATATTATTCAACAAGCTGGTAATGATAGCTATTACTCACGAAGATGAAATTGCGACACGAGCCGAGCTTGCGAGGCGAGTGTCGTAATGCATCTGAGTGAGTAATAGCCTTTGCAAGCGAGTTGAATACGCTATTTTTTCTATGACATTTTTCCTTTTTGATTTAAATAAAATTGAATATAAATTTTAAATCAAAAGAATACAATTTTTAATCTATTTCTAATTTCACTAATTTTTTGTATATGTATCTATGGAAACGACCAAAATAAAATTCACATTATTTCGTTTACTCTTGGACGTTACTACGCAACATATTTGAAATTAAAAATTGATAGGTATATTATACACAAAACAAAAGCTAGCCCAGTGAATAATGATTAATACGGCGATTTCATTGGTCAAAAAGGTAGTGAGTAATGAAAATTCCTCCACACCTTTGAATAATGCATAACTTTCTCAACAATTAATGGATATGTAATGAGTGTGTTCTTCAACAGGAGTAGAAAAAAAATCATACTGATCAAATTAATAAAACATCATACAGGAATTTCACCTTTATTAAAATTAGATATGGTCCATTTCACTTAAATTTAACCATGCTTCATCACTTATGAATTTAAATAATTTTCGTTTTCTTGGCTTTATCTCTTTCATTATTGCATTTACGTAAATTTTAAATTTGCAGTTTGTTTTTAGAAAAGAATAGAAGATTGATTTGTTTCGAATATAAGAATTATTTAATTTTTTAACGATGACTCATGATCAATTGTATTTGAAACAGGTTATAATTGTGACATGATAAAAATGTTTGTTTTGGACTTCATGCATCTTGTTTGTCTGGGTATAACAAAAAAATCATTAAATAACTTTTGGCTCGATTCAAAATCTGCAAGTAAATTACAACACACCAAAAAAACATTACTTTTACTATATGCTGGTCCAGTGATATTGAAATTATATTTGCCAAAAAATCAGTACCAACATTTCCTACTTCTAAGTGTTTCGTGTCGGATATTATCATCAAATTTTGCAATAAATTATAATACCCATGCTAAATTATTTCTAGTATCGTTTGTGTCAATTGCCAAAAATTTATACGGATCAAAATGTTATGTTTTAAACATGCATTCCCTCATTTACTTGGCAGACGATGCACAGTATTTACAATCATCTCTTAGTGATTTTACTGTATTTCCTTTTGAAAACTTATTGGGTCAAATCAAATCTTTACTACGTAGCGGAAATCGTCCGGTGTCTCAGGTGTGTCGTCGGCTTAGTGAACTATCTGTAAATAATAATAGCCCTACAATTCGACCGGATATTGAAATTTTGAGTCAAAAATTTGCTGATTGGTAAAATAATCATTAAAAAATTGCGGGTTAAACAATTTATTACTAGTGCAAAAACTCCAGATAATATTGTGTTGTTAAGTACCAATAACATAATGAACGTGTAATTCTGTTGTTCAAAAATTTATGATGTTTGCTTTTTAAAGATGATAAAATGTATGTAATGCCATTATTACCAAACATAACTATGAAAATTAAAAGTTACAGTAACAATTTTTTTGTAATGTAAAATCAGTGGACGGACAATATTTGATAGTTCTAAATGTCAAAAAGTAGCGCGAAACTAAACTCACCGCCCCCTTTAGGTCCACCATGGATGCAACGATCGACTAATCTTATATTGAAAGTAGAATTTATTTGGTATAAAATCACTAATGAAAATACAACGCTACCTTCTATATTTTGGTATAAAATCTCATTTTCTGTCTACTATTAATATATCTCTTTGTCCTGATAAAACCAGTAATATATGTGAATGGTCTGCCTTTATATAAATCTTCTTCTAAACAATTTTGGCCAATTTTGTGTCAAGTATATATGAAACCCATTTTTTACAAGCCATTTATCGTCGCTGTAGACCAAGGAGACGAAAATCTTTGCAATGTAGAAAAATATTTAAATGACTGTAGTCGAAATGAATGGTCTTCAACACAACGAATTTTTAATTAATACAAAAAAAATTACTGTTGAAAGAGACGTTTCCACAGGTCGTATATTTAGATGAAAATTTTCACAATTCTGTCGTTAATACATTTTAGTATTAAGAAAATATGAGTTGGGAGAGTTGTTCACCGTAATTACTAATTTTATAAATATTAAGGGAATGAAGACAAAATTATGAAGATTTTATTATCATTGTTATTATTAAAAATTAATACAATTCGGTTTTGTAAGTGTTTTTCAATCACTTATCCTTTAAGGAAAAAGGGTTTTAAATATGTTTAACTTGTTTCGGTTTGTTTATTTGTATTATTATTATTGTTATTTTTTTTAAGTACCTACGAATAGTTTTTTAAGACATAAAATGTTAATAACAAACTATGCATTTTTTATATTATATACTTGTTTAGTTCTAATTTCGTCTAAAATCTAAACCAGTTAATTCATTTATATGAATGTATTCTAGTTTCGTAATAAACCAGTTAATTCATTTATATGAATGTATTATTTCAATTACGTAAATACACATTAGTAAACACCAAATTATACCTGATCACATTTCCTACTTGTGTTCTACACAAGTAGGAAATACCTCGTATAAGTGCCGAAGAATAAACTTGTATATGGGCTCGAATTAGATCCTCTAGTAATGTACCACGATCAGTGCTAGAATTTAAATCCCTGATAGGGGCTTAATTATTTACCTCAATCAAGAACTGGGACAGGTAGCCTGATCAGGAGGGGAAGTAAAAAGAGTTACATTTTTGGTCCGGTCCTCATATGGTTTGCCTGTTCTAAACCGTATCTAAAGTCAGGTAAACCAGTCTGTAGTCCGAACAGAAAATCTTATCAGGGCCGGAGCAGTCTGCCCGATCAGGACAAGAATTTAATTTCCTAATAAGGCCCTGATTATGTACCTTGTTCAGGGCAGGAGCAGGCAACCTGATCAGGGCCGGAAGTGAAAAGTGTAACATTTCTGGTCTGGCCCTTATATGGTTTGCCTGATCCCACCCCTATCTGAAATCAGGCAAATCATACTGTAGCCCGATCGGGGCCGGAACAGGAAACCTCATCAGGGCCGGAACAGGAAACCTCATCAGGGTCGGAGCAGGCAGCCTGATCAGGACCAGTAGGAAAAAACGGTTGCACTTTTTGGTCCGGCCCTTATATGGTTTGCCTGATCCAAACCCTATACCTGAAGTGCAGTAAACCGGTCTGTAACTTGATCGGGGCCGGAACTAGAAACCTGAGCAGGGCCGGAGCAAGCTTTTCGATCAGGATCGGAGCAGGCCACTCGATCAGGACCGGAATTCAATTTCCCGATAGGGCCCTGTTTATGTACCCCGATCAGGGCCCAAACAGGTAACCTGATCGGGACCGGAAGTGAAAAAGCGTTACATTTTTGGTCCGGCCCTCATATAGTTTGCCTTATTAGGGCCCTACCTTAAGTCCGGAAAACCGGATCCGGGCCCTATTCTAGCCCTAAAAAATTTCTACTCGGGTAGCTAAAGTTACGAAAAAATGCAAATTTACAGTAACCAAAATTTGGAATACTGATGAATCCGGGATTTCTACTTGAAGCCAGGAGAATGTTTGCTTCCACAGATAGCTCGGCAAGAACTTTTATCAATATCAAAAGAAAAATATCAAGATTTGTTGGTATTCAAACGTTTTTGCTCGAACGCTGCTCAGGAATATTATAAAAATTTGCCGTTTAAGGAAAACAGAATTAAATATTAATAATAAAGAGAAGCTAAGCCTCTAAACTAGACACACTTTTCTGTTATTTTCTCTGTTTGTACATTTTTTCTACTTTTTTTAAAATTTGTTTGGATTTATAATACAATATGAAATTCTTTTCTTTATATAATTACAACGAACTAATTTGTAAGTGAAAAATTTCAGATTTTATAGACTTTCAAAATTAAAAATTCAATATTCGTAAAATAAAGTTATTACGACATTTTTTAATTTTGCCCTTTTTTCTTCATTTATTTTATTATATATTTAATTTTAAATAGCGATATGTTTATTATTTCTAATATTTCAACGCCGATCGTAATGTTTAATGCTACTTATTTAAATTAAACGTAACAAGAGTTTCTGATTGGTTAATAAGAAGTGGTGTGATTGTAATATCGAAAATCAAGAGGTTTATATTGTAAGGCAAATTAAAAATATTATCAGTTCCATTATAGATTTCAAACAGTCAATTTTAGAATTGAAACACTAATATTAACTTTATGATAAAATTCAAAGTTTTATTTGCAACAATAAGTTTCTAAAATATTGTAACAATTAAAATGTTAAAATTTTAAAAGCAATTAATAAATCAATAACTTTCAAAAATACTCTAAAATTGTATCATTTAAACAAGTAAAACAAACACCTGACTCCATTTACTCCAAATCGGAATTTATGCGAGATTTTATAAAATTTTTATAAATTCTATTCACTTTGTAATATTAAGAGTGTGTACAAGGGCTAGCGATAACGTACCCATAAACACACCAGTTACAAATTTAACCGAACGTCAGCACTTATGTCCAATATTTAAAACAACAAATGAAAATATAAACTCCTACGGGAAAAGAAATTCAGAAAATTACGAATCGTATAAAAAATTTACGAAAAAGAAGGCGACGAAAGAAAATTTTGTGTTGTGTTAAAAAGTAAACTGTGAGTTTTAACTATACTATTTTTACTTAATTTTATTATTATCTGAATTTGAAAGTTAAAACATTCATTGCATTGTATTAATTAATTTTTTTTTAAACAATATTTTCATTTGCTTGACTAAATATTAATTTTCTAAAACTAAAATGAGTAAAAATATTTTATCTTACAAGAATTTAATAACTTTGAGAAAAAACTAGACTTTTTGAATACAAACTGAAACCTAGTATCAAAGTACAAGAAAAATTAAAACAAATCAGTCAAGAAGTTTGATAAAAAGTTTGATAATTTAACAAATCTTCTAAAGAATAAAATTTCTAGTATTAATAAAAATAACAATTTACGAAACACAGCTGAATTAAAAAATATTACGTCGGGATTTACGTGGAGAAAAACAAATTTTTTCAAAAAGGCAGCAAGAAGGTGGTTCCATAATGGTCTGGGATGCATTTGGATACAATGATCAAACAAATTTGGAATTTTTAAGTTCGAAAATGACAGCGGCAAATTATATTTCGGTGTTTGAAAAAAAACTTCTCCCTTATACTGGGTCCCTTGGAAGCGACGAAATCATATTTCAGTAAGATAATGCGCTTAGTCATGTTGTTGACCTAACAAAAAGTGGTTCCAGAATAAAAATATTCATCATGTGCGGCTCTGACATAGGCAATTTTCAGTACGCTTTTCATGATGTTCCCTTTACCCCTTGTTCATGACAAGGGGCTCTACAAACTTGTACAGCGGATTTCGGAAAATTCGTAAATTTTCTGATTATTGCCATTATTATTATTAATTTCACGTGTATTTGGAATATGCTTTAAAAATATTGAACAATGCGCCTGGGACATGCTGTGTATTCATTCAGGCCTTATTTTCGTGGCGTTACGAACGAATTAAGCTGCTATCTCGCGATAAATTCATTAATATTAAACCTGTCAAAACAAATGCACGTGTTTGTTAAAAATGCCAAAATATTAGAAACGTAACCACTAGTTTGACAATAAAACTTAAATAAATGTTTAGAAATTCAGTAGATTTAATATCGTGTTCCTTTTCTGAAGTTGAATTAAACAGTCCTGTGCTTTAATTTTTCTTTTATTTCTTCTAATTCCAGTATGACGTAATTACGGTGACGAAGAATTTTCAATTTCGAAGTCACTGGCTTGCAGAAAATAGTAATATTTTTCTTCAAAGGAGTTTGAACAGGTTTTATTGTATTTTACCTAAAAAAATAAAATATATTTAAAATATATTGTTTTTTTTTAGGTCAGTATTAGAAGTAGTTATTAAAAAAATATTTACAAATTGTAAAATAAATTTATTGTTATAATTCAAGGTCAGCTGGTGTACTCCAAAAAAAAAAAAAATAGGTAAGCCTGTAAATTTATCACTTTTCTACGAAGTGAGTGAACTTTAAATTGTTGATAACAATACAATTCTTTTTAATAGTATCAATGGGGGAAACATATTGTTTGAGAATTTTGTTGTAAAATAAAATTGTAAAGGTTAGTTCAGATTTAAACGGCCTCATACAATCAGTAGTGATAAAGCCGAAATCAAATTTTAGATTTCAAAACTACTGTGAGAGAAACGTCACACAGAAAAATAAATAAAAATGTACCAAACCTTTTTCTGTTTAAGTGCAATTATGATTTCCTTTATAAAGTTTGTTTCAAAGAAGTAGGAATATACGAAATTTAACATCGAAAAAGTTATTGCGGTTAGATTATGCTAATTTTTTATGGGTATTATTTATATACAGTATCCATAGTAATTTATTTTTCATTAAAAAGTAAATATAAAAACAAAAGAATGAAAGAAAAGATAGCATTTACTTTAAAAATTATTCTTATGCAATATTATTTAATTTGTTTCTTACTAAATATTTCATAATAACAAAACAACCACACGCTGATCATAGCAGATTTTCACTATGTTAAAATTTATATGTTAGTTGTTTGAAACATCCCATATAATTAAAAAAAAAAAATATTATAGCTGTCTAATTGAGTCAATTAAAATATAGTATTTACTTATTATTTAGCATATTATTACTATGGTTTTGAAATCAATTAAGTTAATCAACAAAAACTTTTGTTTTATTTTTAATGTGTTTACTTATAAATGAAGTCAGCAACGAAAAATTGCTTACCATTTTTCTCGTTGTACAAATCTATCCGTACTTTTTCCCCATGATAAAACTGAAAAATCTATAATACCTATTTTTATGATACTAAATACTGTAACAGTACTGTCTGTGGTGATGATTTCGGCCCGCCATTTTGTTTCTGAGTGATGGATTGATTGGATATAAATGATAATTTGGTGGTATTAGTGAACGCGGTTAACAGCCAGTCCTGTTACAGTGTTTCAAAATAACAGTTATAACTCGGATCATTGCCTTCAAGTTTTAATAGAATATGACCTTCAGCCAATAAGGGGTTAAATGTGTGATTAAAAAATATATTAGCTTTGTTCCTTTTTCACGAATTTTTAGTTCAAATCAGTAAAAATCATGCGCAGTTGGAAAAGTTGAAAATAATGCCTTCCTTTTAAAAAAATATATTACTTGTACTGATAGTTCAATGTTCCTTTTACTATGAATTTGAATTTGAACTGAGTTCAAAACAGTTCAATCAGTCCGGGATTTTTGTCAAGAATTTGAACTAGAATTTCAGTTTGTGTACAGTTTTGAAAAAATTATCAAAAAAAAAGTTAATGAAGAATAATATCTACGATATCTACCCATTATCTACGATATCTAACCATTATCTACCATATTTACGATATCTACGGTTAGCGTCGTTAGCGTGGTAACGTTGTCATACGAGTGCAAACTTATTCAAATTTATTTTTTTATAAATAATAATTAAAATATTTTTGTTGATTATAAATTGTAAATAATTCACGCTAACTGACGCGATTGACACTGATGCTAGGTGAATATATATTATATCTATAACCCTGTTTCTCATCGAGATTTTTGTTGCTTTTCTCTATGATGGTAGTGTCACACTTCTATGCCCTCTATAGAGTATTTTTAGAATTTATTGCGTTCCTTTTTAAAGATTCAGAATTATTAGTTCAAGTAATAATTCAGTTCGATCATGCGTATTTGACAAATTCATTATTATTTGAACCGTTCATCATTTTGGAAAAGGAACAAAGCTATTATAGGTAGTTGCAAAGTTTCTGAGCGACTAAAGTCCACTTCCAGTTTTACTACAGTACCGCGTTAAATAAATGAAAGTAAGGGTCTACACCATTAAAAAAATCGTATTTATAAATACCAAAATATGTTATTATTACTATGTAAGGGTATTTTTCATAAAAAAATTTCCTGTTAGTAATTAATATTTTAAAATTGGTAGCGTTAAGTCGTTTTGAAACATTAAATTTCTTATAATAATAATAATAATAATAATAATATTTATTTGCATCGACCAATACAGGTATACAAAAGGTTTACATTTGCTATTAATTACATCAAATCACTTATATCATAAGGTGCCATTTCGATTAAATACTTCCTTAATGCCCTTTTAAATTGTTGCGTGTTTTTACTTGTGATCCATGCGGGTAGTTTGTTATACAGCTTCTGCCCAGTATAAACAGGCGTCTTTTCATAAAAGCTTGTTCTGTGTGTATAGTCAAAATTTGACTTCACTCTTGTATTGTACTCATATTTCTTGGTGCACGATTGATCAAAATATGAATTTTCTTTCATGTATGAAAGTAGTTCATATGCATATATAGCCCAAAATGTTAGAATTTTGTTGTCTTTGAATGCCGTTTTACAACTGTCTCTTGATGATCATAGGTATTTCTAGTTTTAATTATATTACATATTTCTTGTAGTTTAGAAACGTTTAATTTTTAATGTTTTATACTTTCTGAACAATTTACTAAATATTGTAAGTAATAAAACGGTCTACAATTTTCTCTTTTAAAGTCTGTACTTTTCAGTGGTTAATTAATTGAAATGTATTCAATTTTATTGAACTACCTGATACAGTCATAAAACCTGCATAAAACCTACCTTTGTAAATATTGCTATTATTATGAATTTTTCAATAAAATCTGTTTATTAGTTTTACAAAATTTGTATGTTTACAAATAAATTTGTAATTTTTAGAATCAGTACTTTTACTTAGGTTTGGCTAGTCAAGTGCTTTACCTGGGAGATACAATTTTCGATATTTTAACAATTTTTTTTAACTTATCGTATTCTTGATTATTATTATACTTTTTTAATCGGGTTTTTATCTATTGATATTTAATTAATTTAAATATGGAAATGAATATGAGTATTAAAAATAAAATGTTAAGTCCACAAGCAAAACTTATCATTTTAAATGTGTTAGTGTTTATGAAAAGTGAAAGTGATGGTGTGAAAATCCCATTAACTCAAGTTTAGTAATAGGTGTGTGAGGAAAGTTCAAGTGATAGTGACTAACAATAAGATAACAATAACAACTACTTAATTTTTTTACTTCGAAGTATTCAGAGTTAGTAAAGGTAATTTCTTAATATTATTTATTTAATTTAAAATTACTTATTTAAGTAGGTACATCATTGCATTACTATATAAATAAGCAAACTATTTCAAAATCGATTACTTTTCTTTACAACGTAGTGTATTTTTGTACATTGTATATATCGTTCAATATTACCTGAGTGAGAGATATAACAACTAATAGGGGGAGTTTAGACATAATTACTCTATATCCATCTTTATTGCAAAAGTATTTTGTCTTTTTAATATAATAAAATATGTATATCTCTTACTAAAAATACATCTTTCCTTTTTGTTGGACTTTGATACCTCAAAAACTCTGCAACTAGTTATATGTACTTAAATTTTGTTATGATTGTATAGAAAATTTCCAAGAAAGGATATATGTTTATTTTGCTTGTTGAAAAATATTCACATTTAAAAATATTATTTTGTCCTTTTTATATCGTAAATTGAAAAGAGATAAATGTTAAGTGACTTGTTTTGAAAAAGTTAAGCGTATAATTTATGATCCTTTTGAAATGGTATTGCATGAGAACGATGTTTTGATTTAACTGAAATAAAGATTGTCTGTTTGTATCTGTTTTTGATATAAGGATTTTAGATTGGACATCTTTATTGGACTCACTGTTAGATGGCTATTATAACGAATATTCCAGATTGTTCTAGAACTTTGAAATAATGTATGTATTGAATCGAAGGCCAATAACAGTAAGTCAGTCAGAGTTAGTTTTTCAGTCATGTAACAAGTAAGACATTGTTAATTGTTAAATAATAACCAGAAATAAGAATTTAGTAATACAGTTATACAATAATACAGTTATACAATTTTCAGTTTAATAGTAAATTGAATTTATAGTAAAGTATGTTTTATAAGAATTTGACATTGTAAACGAGTGTACAAGATATTCATCGGAATTTGTATAATTTTCTAAAATAAATCGAGTTTAAATTAAATTATATGCATTTTCAATCAATAAAAACATCACACTAAAGAAACTACACCTTTGGTCGAGCCGTCTCCACGAATAATAACATCTATAGGAGTTTATCGGGCGAAAAGGGACACGCCCCCTACTTTAAGAAGCTCACAATACGTATAGGTTGAATAGCCATTATTGAATCGTGTTAATCTGAACTTGCCTATAATGTATTAAAAGAAAGTTCACAATGTAATTGGTCGGAATAAGTTATTAATAACTATTATACATATTATTGAACTACAATAAAAAAAAACTGTTACTGATGTACTGACGGTTGCCTATTATTAAAAATTTTACAAATTATCGGCAAAAAATTTATTACAGCTTTCAGTATTTACTGCAAAGGTTCCAATAATTTTACCGAAAAAAAAAATTGTATATATTTATAATACCATTTTGCCGACAATTAAAATATTTTTTATGTATCTTTAAATTTAATATAGATTTTCAGAAAAGTGGCGTCTAACATATATATTTTTTATAAACTTTATTGTATTTGAAATAAAGTTTATTTTGGGACACAGAAATCGTAGTTTTTTTTTCGTTCCTTATCAAATTTCACACAAAATAAAATAAGGATATCTAAAAACCGGAATTAAATAATTATATTTAATTAAAATAAAGTTGTATACTCAACAAAATTTCTTAATTTTAGCAAATTTTATTTATAATATATATTTTTATTGTATTAGGTGTTGGAATTAATTCGTAGCGTTTGAAAATAGATGGCGCGGGTATTAAAGGATTCCGTTTTTACCTTCACTGACAAATTTATCTTAAATCAGCTGTTTTAGAGGTTATTTTTGACATACATCATATTTTGAATTATTGTCAATAACACCGAGTTACAATTATTTAAATATGTCAAAATTTGTGCCAAATAAAGTGTTTTTGCGGGGAGTTTTACTTGATTATTTTAATATGAATAAAAGTGCCGCGGAGAGTCATCGTATTTTGGAGCAAGTTTATGGTGAACATGCACTAGCTAAGCAAACGTGTAGAAAGTAGTTTGCACACTTTAAGAGTGGAGATTTTGACTTAGAAGATAAAGAACGACCTGGACAGCCAAAAAAATTTGAAGACGAAGAATTGGAGGAATTACTAAATGAAAACTCATCTCAAACACTTGAAGAGTTATCTATGTCGTTGAGGGTTGATTTATCAACTGTAGGAAAACGCCTCAAAGCCTTGGGAATGGTCCAAAAGGAAGGGAATTGGGTCCCACACGAATTAAAACCAAGGGACATCGAAAGGCGTTTTTTGACGTGTGAATTATTGCTTGAACGGCACAAAAGAAAAAGTTTTTTACATCGGATACAGTTTTTAAAGTCCTTGGACTGAATCAGGTATTCCAGTTCTGAACATGCGCATTGGTTTGTACCGTTTGTACAGTTGTTAAATTCTATTTCTATTCGTCTTTTAACACCACGTGTATATTAAAGGTTAATTTGTTTTTGTAATTTAAAAAATTGTATACCAGTTTAATTAAAATTAAACGCATTGTAATAAAAAATAATAATTATAAACGTAAGTATTAATTTAATTAATGCATGAAGTAATAAAATTAATTCATTATGGTTTTAACGTTTCTCTACTTTTTTTAATCTTAGAAAATGTCATCTACATCTGATTCGTCATTGTTTTCGTCTTCTGATTCATCATTATTTTCTTATATCTTATCATTATATCTTCGGAGGATGAGTTCGACGACATTTTAAATATAAGAAGACGATGGCCAAAAAATAAAAATTATATTGACGAAACCGTTTCTTTGTACAATGAAACAGAATTTAAAGAACATTTTCGAATTTCGAGAGAACTCACAGAAAATTTAAGTAATAGCTTCTTTACATCGAATCATTACAGCAATGTTTCTGGTGGTAATGGAAAAATATCGGCGATTCACCTGGTTTTGATATTTTTATTGTTTACCGGTCACCAAACTGCTTCCTTCAGAGATGTTGCTGATCGCTTTGATATCACCATCAGCAGACTATTTAGAATAATAACGCGTGTTATGCACTTTCTAAGTGAAAGTGCAAGATACATTATCACTTGGCCAAGTTTAGAGGAGAGGCAGATTATAGAAGGGAGTTTTAGAGAAAATGGTTTTCCCGGAGTTTGTGGAGTGATCGATGGTACGCACATCAGAATTGATAAACCCAAAAACGATCCTGAATCATATTTTAATCGGAAACGCTTTTATTCTATTCAAGTAGTTATAAATGAAATAAAAATTATTTATTTATTTCTATTAGCCACAGAAAGATTACCTACTACTTTACTTGAATTTTACTTTTAAATTACAGATGCAGGTTGTTTGCGACAACAATTTAAAAATTCGAGATGTGTTTATTGGGTTTCCGGGCTCGGTGCACGATAGTCGTGTTTATCGTTCATCGACATTATCAAATGAGCTGGAGGATAAATGTCAAGATATTTATATTTTGGGTAGTATTTTTTTCGTTAATTACTAACTAATTAACAGCTTTTTAGTATATTCTAAGGGTTTTTAGAAATCCGTACAAAGCAAATAGAACAGTCATCTGGTAGTTTTACCTGGAAAGTTTTCCGGTAGTTTTGAAAATGGGTGATTTTATAGATTTTGAGGTGCTCTTTTCGAATTTCCATTTTGCCACCTCGTATCTTTGCCGCTCGCGCCGCCATATTCGAAAAATGACGTCGAAAAGCAATTTTTTGACGGTATCTCCTTTCCGAGTCATTTTACGAGGAAAATATCTATGTACAAAATTAAACTAGAGAAAATTTCCTACAATTTATGTCTTAACAATTTTTTTCGTAAAATCAATTATAGTTTCAGCCTACGAGCGCCGCAAAGTGTTACTAAATACGCGTTTTTGCGGAGTAACTCGTTTACACACCACCTTGAGGTAGAGTAAGCTTCGCGTTTTTTTAATGTGGTTTGCCCAGTAGGCCTAATCCCCTTGTCATGTATAGTTCGGAAATTTAGCGTAATCTTCTTCGTTTAAATTTTCTTAATGAGCCAGGTGTTACAAGTTCATCGTCTTCAACAGTACCTACCAAGGTTACCATTCTAGTAACCTTATACCTATAACTCACAGTATATATTTCGTAAATATAAGAAAAATATGTGTTAGCGTAGATGAATAAGACTGATCGTCCTTTGGATGCAGAAACGTGTGATATCCAATTCAGACGAATACGCGTGAAAACGGACGAACGATCCAAACAGCTGTGAAGCTATACATCCTCGTCCATTAAAAGCGTCTCGTTCGTCCGTTTCCTTAGGTATAATTACAACGTGCGAACAAATCCAATTTTGTTTGGATTTTTTCGCGCGAAGAAGTCCGTTTCATGAGATTTTTATTTTTATTGAAATGAAACTGAAGGTAAATTACAATTATAACTGTGTAACTTTGCATATTACGTGCCACAAATTGTTTTTTACGTATTTTTATATCATCTGTACTTTGCGAAAAAAAAATTAAAAAGAAAAATACTGACGAATATTGAGCTAGTAAACGGACAGTAGACATTATTTCGGACGACAAACGTGCGTAATCGTCTGAATCACATATCGCAATTGTCCGCAACCAATGGAGACCAGCCTAATAATGTGCTACGCTCACTAAAGCTCAAGGTGTTGTGGAAACGAGTTATTCCGCGAAAACGCGTATTAATTAACACTTTGCGGCGCTCGTACGCCGAAACTATTGATTTTACGAAAAAAATTGTTTAGACATAAATTGTAGGAAATTTTCTCTAGTTTAATTTTGTGTATAGATATTTTCCTCGTAAAATGACTGGGAAAGGAGATATCGTCAAAAAACTGCTTTTCGACGCCACTTTTCCAATATGGCGGCGCGAGCGGCAAAGATACGAAGTGGCAAAATGGAAATTCGAAGAGCACCTTAAAATCTATAAAATCACCCATTTTCAAAACTCCCGGAAAACTTTCCAGGTAACCCCTTTTATTTCAACCAAATGACTATACTAAAAATAAATTTATAGTTAAGTCATATCTTTTCGTGTATCTTTATTGCCCACCTGCCACCCAGGTCAATTACTCCCACATTTTTACATTTACTGAGATGAGATTTGGTATGCAGACAGATACCGATAATCCAAAATAAAAACTGAGATGGATTCGATAAGAACAATCTTTTGTTTTTTATATTAAAAAAATTTTCCCCCGTATACTCCATCACAGAGGGCGTACACGGGATCAATCAATCATTAGAAAAGTTTCTGGAAATAAAGTTTTGATTTCTTTTATCGTTTTTTATTGTTACAGGTGACAGCGGTTACCCATGTCTTCGAAATCTGTTAACACCATTTAGGGATCGAGGAAACCTTACCGAAGTTCAACAGAACTATAACATAAAACATTCGAAGACAAGATACAGAATTGAACATTGTTTTGGCCGACTTAAACAAAAGTTCAGGCAATTGTACCACCTAAAACAAAAAAAAGAATAGAGGACATTTGTCATTTGGTACGCACATGTTGCGTTTTGCACAACATGTCGTTAGATAATGTAGAATTCAATCCCGAATTTATTAACATTGATGAATATGTCGAAAATCGTCCACACAACATTAATGGGGATGGACTTTTTGATCGAGATGACCGTGACGGGGTCCAACGAAGAAATTTTGTTGCCCAAAATATTTAAAAGTAAATTAATTGTAAATAAGAATAAAAATATATATTATCAAAAATCGATTGTACTTCCTTTTTACATTATCAAATTTTTTTTTACGTCCTAAGTTTTTTTGTTTGATCGAACCATGAGTTACATATAAGCGGCAGCACTGTAGCCGATATTAACTCTTTAATAAGACAGACGTGTTTAAATTGATCATAAAATATGTTAAATATGAAAAATTTAAAATTCACATTTTCATACATTATTAAACAATACAAAATTTTTTTTGACAGTATTCGCCGTTATTTAAAAGTTACACTATAGATGACAATAAAATCATATTACTTTCATTTCCAAAAACAAATTTGTAGAGAATAATGAAATGATTATTAAACCCACTTGTCTTATTAAAAATAGGTACGTAACTTATTTAATTTTAATAATAGTAATTATTAAGTCATTTTTACTCATTTAAATTTTTTTTTAGAATGTAATATACTAATTCTAATTTTACCACTAGAGGCGCGAGTGAGAATCTTTACGTCGCCAATAAGTGGCACAACAGTTTAATTTTAAAAACACACCACTTGTCTGTTATAGCCTTATTTTTTTGCTGATTAAATAAATAAAACTCAAATTTCTTAAAATAAAACAAATTTATTTAAAATATACACATTAAATAAAAAAAAAAACTATATACAAATTATAATTACTTTAAAAGATTTTTGGGAATAGGTAAATTTTTTTCTAAATATTTTTTTAGAACTTCTGTTCTTTCTTCATATTTTTGATTTTTTTTTTGGCTATTTCTAATTTTTCACGTGTTATTTCTCTCTTCAAATGCCAATATCTTTCTTGCTTCTAACTCTTCAATATCTTTTTTTCTCTTTTTTGTCTGGCTGTGGGCTAGTGAGTTGACGATTTTGGGTGAGAGTGGGTGCAACTTCATTTTTGTATGGCGGAAGAACCGGAGAAAAGCTACATGATGCTGACTGTGAATTGGAAGTTGGCTGGTTGTGAGATGGAAGTTGTGAGTGGCCTGCGATATTCTGAGGGGTTACGGACAGAATTGTTGATGTGGCCGACAGTAAAAATTTTGGATTTACATTATGTCTTACACCATAAATCTCCTGCATATCTTCGAAGAACTCGAAATATTTCCTCCCTTGACCGGTTTTTTTTTTTTATTGTTGTCTGCTCATTCTTATAATTTCGCTCTAGAACCTTCCACCGATTTTCACACTGACTGGGAGAATACTCGCACATATTTGTCGAAATAATTTCCCACATGACTTTCAAGTTTCTTATGGCAAACGAGCCAACTTTTGGTTTATATTTTTTGTAAAAATCTATTAGAATTTTTGTGTTATTTTCATCCCAGCGTTTCGTCATATCGTCAAAAACTAAGAATTCGTTTAAACCTATAAAAAAAATTATCTTAATCAATTGTCAATACAAACATTCTCAATATAAATTTAAATTTTTAAGGGGAAAACACCACTTAGGGTAAATGTACCAGTGGTTGACCGGGCACCAGTAGTTGACCGCTTCTGTATAAAAGTCCTAAAATTGTCGCCAAATGAGTATCTTGTAGCTCGAAAATTAATATATAACTATTGTTAAGCTTATAATAATCATAATTTGTAGCTGCTCAAAATATTATGTAATTTTTATAACGTCGAAAATAATTCATGAAAATTTTTCACAGCATGATTTAACTGAAGTCGGTCAGTTACTATAGTAGAGTATCTGAGAGGTGAGTATATTCTTTAATTAATAAAATAATTCCTATTGGGTTAATCTTGTCAAATTAAATTCTATACTAGTCATTAATAATTATTTAACAAATTTATTAATGAAAAATTTGCAAAAATATTCATATAAGTACCAATTTAATTACCGGTCAGGCACTGGTACAATCAAAACACTGTTGTACCATAAATAAATGATTTCGGTCATCCATTGGAACCCGCGATTTTTTACAACACCAACAGTTGACCACATGCGCATTCGTAAGTTTCTAACCTATACAAAATAAAAATATCACATACCTACTAATAAAAGTATAAATTTTGAACCTGAGCATGAATTAGAGCGTGATTTAAACTTATTAGTCCTCTCAACATCAGTCCTCTCACCTTCTCAAAAAATTTTTAAACAGTTATCTCCGGAATTAACAGAAAAGACTGACATGTAAATAAATAACATCACATATCTAAAACGTAACTATTTAAAGATGATATAAACTTTGAATTATTCTTTTTTGCCCTATAGTAATTAATATACAATAAATTGAAACGCTAAAAACGCTTAATCGGTCAACCACTGGTATAATTACTCTACTTCTACTTTAATTGAAAATTGAAACTGTAAAAAAAGATATTTTCACTGAAAATGGTTTTTCTCTATTAAATTACTATGTTTATTTATTTTGGTAAAATTAACTGAATAAAACTGTTTTCCATAAAGTTATTTTCCATAATTAATTAAAATTTAAAATGCAATTATAACAAATTAAAACAAACGATTTAAAGTTCGTAACAAGAATAGCAATAGACGCCTGATTAGAATTGTTTCGTCGTACGCTTTCTTTTTTAAATTTCCGGTAAAATAGAGATAATTCCTTTAAATTATCAATCGGTTAATGCGACATCTACAGATTAAAAAATTAATACATGGCTGCGTTCCAGCAACGTAATTTTAGAACTGATTCAATACAGAATTATAACCAGGCATGCGCATACCAATAATCCTTAGAATCATTCTGAATTCCATTGCTGGAACATAGCTATTATCAGGGTATATGAATATTTTTAAAATTTGCAAAGGTGTAAATGAACGATATTAAAATGATAATATTAGTCAGTCAAGTCTTGTGCTACTAGCAAAATTTTAATTGTCATTGTTGTCGAAGCTTGTGTGTTGTAGTTTTTTGTTTGTTGAAGTAATTTCTTCAATTTTTAATTTTTTTATTTGAACTTATTATTTTTGAACTATATATGTTATATACTAAAGACATTGTTTCTAGTTTAAGGGGCCCGAACACTGTAAATTGTCGAAAAATCGATTTTTTTTATTTGCTAAATCAATAGCTTAGACATCGAAGAACATGTATGTAAAGTTTCAAACAAAAATTCGAACTCTAAGTATTTCAAAAGAGCGCCAGACGCTGACGTGTCGGCTGAGCATATTTGGCGTTTCGAAGCACTGTGCGCGTATGGTAAATTCTTCTGTTTGCTTTGCTTATTCTAGCTCAAAAAAAAATCATAGATGGCAGCATGATTGCAGAAGTATATACACACATATACTTGTGTATACATGTATTTATTACGGTGAACATAACCTTAAATTTAGTGAAAACAACGTGCTCTTGTTTTGTTGTCGAAATTTCTTATTCTCGTGTTTTTCAAAGTTAAATTCTTGTGTTTATTTTTAAATAATGGATAGAAGAAATAAAAGACACTGTGCTGGTAAGCCGACAAACAGAAGAGATAGAAAAAAACAAAGAGTTGGTCCAGAAAATAGATATGTTGCAGAGAAAGCGACGGTGAATACTAGTACATCTGAGCAGAAGCTCAATACTTCTTTTAAGGATTCTGACGTGTCGATCGATCCAAGTGTTTCTTATAAAGTCATCAATTTTTTATCTATTTTTTCAAAGCTAAGCTAAGTAGTAAAATGTAAAACATGTGGAGGAGACGTGGAGTTCTCTGAAACTGCGAGCAGAGGATTGGGTTTCAATTTAATAATGACATGTAAAAAGTGTAATCCAAGGAAAATCCCTTCTTGCCCTAACAAAAAAAAACGCTTTCGAAGTCAATCGTAGATTTGTTTTTGCCATGAGGATGCTTTGAGTCTCTCAAGCTGGAGCCGAAAAATTTTGCACCTTCATGGACCTTCCTCGGTCTCTCTTTCCGAAAACGTATGCTGAATTGACCGAAATCGTTAGAAACGCTACAGAAAAGGTAAAAGATATGTCAATCAAGAGTGCAGGTGATGAAGAAAAACGGCTAACGTTGGAGAAAAATACAGATTTCGTCGGATTGACCGTCTTAGGCGATGGCAGTTGGCAGAAACGTGGTTTCAGTTCTTTACATGGCGTGGTTTCCCTAATCGGATATCGTAGTAACAAAGTGCTTGATTTTACGGTTAAATCATCACATTGCCATGCACGCTCTTTGTGGAAAAATAAAAAAGGTACAGCTGAGTACGATTTATGGTACGAAGAGCACAAGGAATCGTGCGATGCGAATCACGTTGGTCCCTCTGGAAATATGGAGCCGCATGCTATGGTTGAGATGTTTCAAAGGTCGGAACAATTGCATCAAGTAAAGTATGAGTGTTACGTCGGCGACGGCGATTCCAAGACATATAAAAAAGTCGTCGAGAATGTTCCTTATGATGTGACGAAAAAAGAATGCATCAATCATGTATCCAAACGCATGGGTACTCGATTGCGCAATTGCAAAAAAACCACTAAAGGTCTTGGAGGCAGGGGTAAGCTTACTGATAAGCTTATTAAGGATCTTACCCTTTATTACGGGTTAGCTATAAGGCGCAACATTGATTCCTTAGAGAATATGAAAAAAGCCATATGGGCAACCTTTTTACATAAATCCTCGACCGATTCACATCCAAGGCACGAAAATTGCCCGGAAGGTCCGGCATCTTGGCGCCAATGGCAAAAGGCTCGCGCGTTCGGAAAACTGAAAGGTTTTAAACACGAATCTGCATTACCCCAAGACGTTCTGGATGCTATAAAGCCGATATATACCGATCTCAGTCGTGATGATCTTTTAAAACGATGCTTGGGTGCTTTCAATCAGAATAATAACGAAAGCTTCAACAACATTATCTGGAAATTCGCGTCGAAATCAACGTTCAGTGGAGTAAAAACTGTACATATTGCAGCAAACATAGCTACTATTATATTTAATAATGGTCACACAGCACTTCTACGTGTGTTAGAATTCATGGGAGTCCGTATCGGAATGAATCTTTACGATTACTGTCAAAAGATTGATAAAGAACGCATCAATTACGCGAATCGTCATACACAGGCAAACACGCGTGAAGGACGTTTGCATGCCCAGAAATTGCGCCAAAAACAAATGATGGATGCAGAAGAGCTGCTCTACGGCCCTGGGATTGCCCAGTAACAAAATAAATCACGTAAGACCTTTTTTACTACCTTTTTTAATTCGATTTGCCCCTTTCAAAACTTAAAACGCGATTATCTCGGAACCATGTTTTTTGACCGCGTTGACAGCATAACTGGAAAAATTTTTATCCGATCGACCTGATTCAACTTGCATTCTATTCGGGAATAGTGTCGCTTCTGCTCGACGTAGCCGTTTTTCGATATATGCCAAACTTTTTTTTTTTATAAATAATTTAGTGCAAAACTTTACGCGAAAAAAAAATTTTTCTTCAAACAGCCGCCATTTTTTTTCTAATCAATATTTTTAAAATCCCCTACGTCAAACAGTAGCCAGTAATGTATATTTCAAGAATCTTTTTTGTTTTTTGCTCTAGGAGGCTCCGTTATGCTGATTTGCTGTCAACGCGACAAGGGTCATTTTAAAAAGACGACATTTTGGATCAGCTACAGAATACAAACATGGCCGCCAAAAAAAAAAAAAAATTTTTTTTTTTGATAATCTAAACATTTATTAACATATGTGTAAAGTTTCATGTAAATCGGAGCGTCCGTTTTTTTTTTTTAATAAATAAAATAAAAAACATGAAAAATCGCAGTTTACAGTGTTCGGGCCCCTTAAGTTTTCTTTTTGGTTTTTTATTTAATAAGTTTTGTATATAGTTTGTAAATATAGTGAGTTTATAGTTAAGTTTTTTATAGTTAGTAATTTTATAGTTAAGTTTTGTATTGAGTTTTGGACAATTTTTATTTATATATTTGAAGTGCTAACTGTGTTTTACTTTCGATAAAGGTAAGTTATTCACATTATTTCGAACTATTTCTTAATAAATAAATACATTTATTTTAAATTTAGAATATTTTCTTAAAATATTACTTTAATTAAATATTTAAGGCAAATACACAAATACTTTCATTTATTTCAAATATCGCGATTTGTTGCTAATTAAAGTAGGTATTTCCGTTTCTTTTATTTCTATCAATTATATTTAAATTCAATGAAAATTTTTAAAAGATTATTAAGTGTACTTGTTCCTTTTAACTTATAACAATTTTTATTTACCAAAATATTTATATTTTACAATATAATCAAATTAATGGAATCTAAATTTTTTAAATTATTTACTTATTTATTTTTTGTAAAAGCGTAATTTAAATTCCGCGGTTTTTTTTTCAAATATCTACCGCATTCTTTCCATTTCTATTTGAATATTCTTTTATGTGTTCTTAAATGATATGAAAATTAATAAAATTTTATGTGATTTAGTTATTTAAATAATTATTTTGTTAAGTATTTTGTTTACTGATGTATTTTTTTATTTAAAAAAATTTGTTATGCGTAACCAAATATATTATTTTTAAAATCGATTTTAGGTTAAATATTTTTTGTTTTGTCGAGTTTTAGTACCTTTTATTAAAATTTATATATATATATATATATATCTATCTATATATATATATATATATATATATATATATATATATATATATATATATATATATATATATATATATAAGGTTGTAACATAAGTTCTGTCCGAAACGTACAGCACTATATCAGAACTTGGTTTCACGGCGATGTCTTGCAAGATCGGTGTCATATGTGCTACATTGTTCTGTTTGAAATTAATTGGTCAGTGCGTTTGCAAATTTTGAAGAGTGCACATCGCTCCCAATTTTTTTTTGGTCAGTAAAAGATGAAAGTGACAAAATAACATATTCGACATATTATGCTTTATGAATATAGCAAAGGAAATAATGCAAGCGAATCGGCTAGAAACATTCAAAGTGTTTATGGAAATAATGTTGTGAATGAATGGATGTGTCGGAGATGGTTTGAGAAGTTTAGAAACGGTGATTTCACGTTAAAAGATAGTGAGCGTACAGGACGATCCTCTGAGTTCGATAGAGAGGCCCTCAAAGTTCTGGTGGAAAATAACCCATCCACAACAGTACGAGAACTGACACAAGAACTGAGAGTAAGCCATATGACCGTTCATCGTCATTTGCAAAGCCTGGGAAAAGTGATTAAGTTAGGAAAATGGGTGCCGCATGAACTATCACCAGCACAACTTCAACATTGCGTTGATGTGTACATGTCATTGCATTCTCGTCACCTCCAAACTCCGTTTTTGGACAGAATCGTTACCGGAGATGAAAACTGGGTACAATACAAGAATGTTAAGCGTCATCATCAGTGGCTCAATCCTGGAGAACAAACAGTGCCTACGCCCAAAGGCAGACTTCATCCAAAGAAGACGCTGCTCTCTGTTTGGTGGGATGTTGAAGGTCTGATACATTTTGAGCTGCTGGAAATGAATGAAACCATCTCGGAAGTTTATTGCCAGCAACTCGATCGTTTGATGGAAGCTTTGCGAGAAAAACGCCCAGCACTAGTCAATCGACGGGGCGTTTTGTTCCATCAGGATAATGCCCGTCCGCACACGGCTCGCATCACCTGTAGAAAACTGGAGGAACTTGGCTGGGAAAAAATGGCACATCCTCCATACTCCCCGGACCTTGCGCCTACGGACTATCACTTATTTCGGAGTTTACAAAATCATCTTGATGGAAGAAACTTTAATTCCCAGGAAGATATTAAAACTGTAGTGACGCAGTTTTTTGATTCAAAACCGAAAGAATTTTTCCGTCAAGGAATTCGAAAGTTGCCTGAAAGGTGGCAAGAGGTGATATCTAAGGATGGAAAATACATAGATGATTGATAAATAAAAATTTCGATAAAAAAAATAGTAACAAAATTTTCAAATTATTCGGACAGAACTTATGTTACAACCTGAATATATATATATATATATATATATATATATATATATATATATATATATATATATATATATATATATATATATATATATATATATATATATATATATATATGTCGCGACCTCCAATTAATATAGTGGAAACACGCGCCCGGTCCTCGACGTAGAATGATTCCTTAATTGGATGCAACACTGGATCCTCCGGAATGGTTGGATCGCCACTTAGATTTTTTCGATAAAACTAAGAAACGGAGCTTTTTGGGTTACAAGTTCTTTTGTGCTTTTCACTAAGTTTGTTTTCTTCACTTTTCACAAAAAACTACTTATTTGTCCTTCCCAATTTTATTTACTTAATTGTTCTAATTTAATAGTTCGTCGTATTTGTTTGTAATTTTAGTTTGATGTTCTTATTTTTTATTTAAAACTTAATTGCTGAAAGTTCGTAAATTTCTCAAATAAAAATCAAAGATTTAATTTTAATAAAGTCGAATTTATTTGATGAAAATAATAGTTCAACACAATGATCACTACAATGATTACAACAATTAAAATGTTCAAACACATTACAAAGATTCGAACGCGATAATAATAATTTACAATAATTCCCAAAAACTGAATTGGATTGTTGTGTCTAGTTTCTTTTTATAATAATTAAATGCTAGGTTAGCAAAAGTAAGATTTTTTCTATTTTATTCGATCGAATCTTTGTTTTATAAAAAATACTAATTTTAATGGAAAAATACTAAATGGAAAAATACAGAGAATACAAATAAATTTTGTTTTAATATTTTTCTAGAAAAAATAAGATTTAAAAATGTAATTTAATACGAAATTGTTGATTAAGTATTTTTATATTGTAAAGTGTACGAGGTACAGTACACGACATATATATATATATATATATATATATATATATATATATACTGTATATATATATATATATATATATATATATATATATATATATATATATATATATATATATATATATACAGTGGTGACCACATAATTAAGAACAACAACTTGTGCTTGAAACATACATGGATAAGTTATTAGTTGAAGGTCGTACGTATGTTTCCTTTTAAAAAAAATAACATGCGTTGTCTTGTCTTCAGATGATATACACATGTCCCTAATCCATCTCATAAATACAGAAGTTTGTTTACTATTTGAACTGTAGACACTATTTTTTGTTTGGTCAGCTATTTAAGAACGCTACTATTATTTTAACTTTTTACCCTAGTCGTGAAGTTGTCACAATTGTTAGTGGTTATATTAAAATATTAAAGGTTTCTTCTAGTTATAAGGTGTATTTAATTATATTATTAGTACCTAATAATTATGGGCAAAAATAAAAACTGCGATCCGACATTGCGTAAAAAAATTATAAATCTATTTGAAAAGAAATTGTCCCACAGTAAAATAGCGGAACACCTCGGATGCTCTAAAACGATGGTATATAACGTTGTTAAGCACTTTCAGAAGTATGGGATTTTAGAAAACATACCACGTAAGAAAAGACCGCGAAAAACTACACCCAGAACAGACAGTGTAATTGTGCGTCTCGCAAAAAAAACCCCTTTTTTCAGCTCTGAAGAGATTCGTAAGGAAATTGAAGCAATAGAGGGAGTGCACGTTTCTTCTAGAACAATTAGAAGACGTCTTAATGAAAATCAACTTTACGGTAGAGTGGCACGCAAAAAGCCCCTAATGTCTAAAAGGCATCTTAAGGCTCGTCTTGCATTTGCAAGAAAATACATTAACTGGACTACTAAGGACTGGGAAAATGTATTATTTTCCGATGAAATAAAGATTAATCGAGTTGGATCTGATGGAAAAATATATGTCCGACGCCCACCAAAAGAAGAATATAATCCTAAATATACAAAGAAAACACTAAAACATGGTGGCGGCAATATAAAAGTGTGGGGCTGCTTCTCAAGTCACGGAGTTGGGCCAATAAGGCCCATAGAAGGTTCTTTGGACCAGTTTCAATATTGCTGAATATTAAAAGAGACAATGATTCCTTATGCAGTGAATAATTTACCAGAAACATGGAAATTCCAACAGGATAACGACCCAAAACACACTGCCAAAAGCGTAAAAAGTTTTTTTTAAAACAAAATAAAATAACAATTCTTGATTGGCTACCTAATAGTCCAGATCATAATCCGATAGAAAACCTTTGGTCAATTGTGAAAAAAAGGTAGCTGAACGCAATAATTCAAATTTAAATCAACTCTATGAAGCATTTGAACAGGTCTGGAATTCTATTCCACGTAATGTTTGCACAAAGTTAGTAGATTCGATATCGGAGCGCTGTAAGAATGTTATAGCAAACAAAGGTTATCCCAGTAAATATTAACCTTAATTTTACGAAATTAACGTTATTTTATATTATTTATGATACAATTATTTAAGTGTTCTTATTTATGTGTCCAATGTAGAATAACTTATGATAAAAATTTATATTTGGTTGAATAATAAATTGATCTGAATTTTAATTTATTCTACGTTTTAATTTTCCTTATTCCTCCACGTGTCATTATATATAGATAATTTAATAAATATAATTAAAATGAGTTACTAATATATAAAAATTTTGTAGTATCTATAACGTTCTTAATTATGTGGCCACCAATATATATAGTTATGTATTACTACTATAGTATTTAACATATAAACGCTATCTAATATTGTAACGTGCGAAAAAGCTTATAATGCAATTCTTTAAATACAGTATCAAGTTCATTTCCTTATAATATTGTTGACGATATACAAACACACTGAGCGTGTGAAAAGACTTATTAAGCAAATCACAGCTTATAATACTTATTGTTCTAATTATTATTATCAATTTTAATATGTATCTCTATTTTTTATTCTAAATAAGCAAATTGTAACAACAACTCTGAAATAGTCAAATATAAAAGATAGCTTCTCAAAAAAACATATAAATAGTTGTCACCACAACTAAAGATTAGATTTAGTCTCGATTTGATACAAGAACTATCTCCGAGTTGTTCGAAAAGCATATTATTGTAGTATCATTATTGTAACAAAAAGAAAATAAATTTTTTTTTAATAAATAACGCGAAACGTGTTATTTAACTGGCGCAGTCGGTACGAAATTTTTTGAGCAATTTTCGCGAGTGGTCAAAGTCGTGAATTACACCAATTGACGGTTTATCAAGTGGTTTCTTCAACTTTGGCGGTATACCAAGGCAAAGAGGCTTTCCCCGCGGACACGCTCAACTAGATCACAGATTTCTGGTCGTTTTCAAACGTTTGGATCAAGGCGAATCTACAACTTCCTGAATCTTGCTGAGTACCTGTGACGGTTAATCACTGGAAATGCTCAACTTATGGTTCATGTAAGTCAATCTTATGCAATTTTCGCTCATTCATTTTAATGCCAAATCCTATCAAAAGTAAACTGCTATCCTTTCGTTCAACTCCTTATAATCGGGACACTTCTCAAAACACCGCGGCTTACGATGAAAACAGTCTAGCTAGTATTGATTCTGATTCGCTGCAGAATACAGAGCAGGATCAACCTTCTAGACCTATTAGTTTAAGTACTATTGAATTAAATATTGATTTACCTAACGAATTAAATATCGATTTAAACACAAATTTTTCAAATACTAATACAAATAATTTAGTTGATAGTTTAAGTAATTTAGTTGTTAACGAAAATACCAAAAGTACAATAATGACTGAACAGACAATTACACCTGCTGACATTGTTGCTAATTTAAAAATACCAGACGCTATAAAGGATTTGCCAAAATTCGATGGAAATCCAAGAACTCTCTATGACTTTATTAACAACGTAGAGGAGGTTATTACTTTATTATAACCCGCAGTAATAAATAGCCCTTATGGCAAAATTTTATTAAGAGCAATTAGGAATAAAATTACTGACCAAGCAAATGAGGTTCTCAACATGTATGGGACACCAATTGTTTGGGAGGAAATTAAACAAAATCTAATAACCCACTATAGCGACAAAAGAAATGAAACATCACTTATTAGGGACCTTCATTATTTGAAACAACAATCCACAGACACAGTTGAAATATTCTATAGCAAAATCATTGAAATATTCTCAACAATAACTAACTACATAAAAATTCACGAGACAAATCAAGAAGTAATTAGGGCAAAACAGTCACTATATGGTGACATGTGTTTAAACGTATTCCTCTCTGGATTACGGAAACCATTAGGCTCAACAATACGATCTATGCAACCTAAAACTCTTATGGATGCATTCTCATATTGCATCAAAGAACAGAATTGTTACTACATAAAATCAAATAACTTGACACAAAATTTGCAATTCAAGAAACCAGTAAAGCCAATAATGATGCCCAGACCAATTATTCCACCTAATTCATATCACACACCCGCACATCCATCCTTTACACCACGTCCACAATTTCAACCGCATGTAACACCTCAAAACCCATTCAAACAACCTTATACACAACCAAATTATACACAACCACGTTTTGCTTCACCGGGTCCATCTAGACCACCTCAATTTAATAGAGCTAATCAGTATCCACAACCAATGGATATAGGTTCAGGCAATACGCGGCAACATTTTAATAAAAACCAAAACAATTTTTTCAAATCTACCGGACCTCCCAATGTTACTAGTAAAGAGATTCATAATGTAGACCAACCATCTACTAGTAATGCTAACAATAACAATTACTACCTAGACGAAAGTAGCAATCAATATTACGACGATTACTATCAATCACAGAATTACGAATCCCAATTAGACCAATACCATATTGACGAAAATCAGGGCGATGACAATACAGTTACACAAGAAATAGACGAAAATTTTCAGAAGAGTGCCTCGAGCAACTCGACTACTTAGATATTAACAAACACGGTAATATTCTACCCTACATCCACATTTCCTCACCTTTCGGACGTCCCCTAAAATTTTTGATTGATACCGGTGCATCTTCATCCTTTTTGAACCCCGAATTTGTTGACCCACATGATAGAGAAAAAATTGAACCAACCATAATTACATCTGTTTTAAATGAACACAAAATTGACGAACAAAAATCCATTCCAAATTTTATTGAATTTAATACACCAGGCATTTCAAAGTTTTTATTGTTTAAATTTCACAATTATTTTGACGGACTCATTGGTTTAGATATTTTGACTAATTTGGGAGCGAAAGTGAATTTAAAAGACAAAGTACTAGAGACACCCAATGCATGTATTCCTCTTTTGTTTAAACCAAATTACAAATCTGCACATTTCCAAATCCCTGGCCTCACCAAACAAATAATAAAATTACCTGTTGACGTAAAAAACGGAGATATTTATGTAAAACAATTTAAAATTAACGATACATTTATTATAAGTGAAGGCATTTACTTAGCTGTAGATTGGCATAGTCAGCTGGAAGTAACTAATACATCTAACAATACACAAACATTCTTTATTAATCAACCCATTAAAGTCCAGCCTCTTACAGAATTTACTGAATTTAATAATTTTAATATCTCATCCCAATCAAATCAAATACCAAACGATATTACATCACAAATCAGAGTAGATCATCTCAATGATGAAGAACGTAGGGCTATAATTAAATTGTGTAATCAGTTTGAGGACATTTTTTACAAGGAAGGAACAGACTTAACATTTACGAACGAAATAAAACACAAAATAACGACAAAAGACGATATTCCTATTTACACCAAGTCATATAGATATCCTCACATCCACAAAGACGAGGTTAGGCGACAAATAAACGACTTATTAAGACAAAAAATCATCCGTCCTAGTTATTCTCCCTGGTCTTCTCCTATTTGGATTGTTCCAAAAAAGAAAGATGCCAGTGGAAAACAAAAGTGGAGACTTGTAGTGGACTATCGGAAATTGAATGAAAAGACAATAGACGATAGATATCCCTTACCAAACATAACAGAAATACTTGATAAATTAGGGAAAAGCATGTATTTTACAACACTTGATTTGGCGAGTGGTTTTCACCAAATCGAAGTCGATAAAAACGATATTCAGAAGACAGCTTTTTCTGTAGACAGTGGCCATTATGAGTATGTCCGGATGCCATTCGGGTTAAAAAATGCTCCAGCCACCTTTCAAAGGGTAATGGACAATGTTCTCCGAGAGCTCCAAGGGTCAGTCTGTCTTGTATATATGGATGACATTATTGTCTATTCAACTTCCCTTCAAGAGCACATTGTAAATCTTCAAAAGGTCTTTGAAAAACTTAAAGGAGCTAATCTTAAAGTGCAGTTGGACAAAAGCGAATTCTTACACAAAGAAGTAGCTTTTCTTGGCCATATTGTATCTGACAAGGGTGTACGACCAAATCCTGATAAGATTAAAGCTATAATGAATTTTCCAATACCAAAGACACAAAAAGAAATAAAAAGCTTTTTGGGATTACTTGGCTATTATCGGAAGTTCATTAAAGACTTTGCTCGACTCACAAAGCCCATGACACAGTGCTTAAGAAAAGTTGAAACAGTAAAATTAACATCTGAATATATCAAGTGTTTTGAAACGTGTAAACAGCTCTTGACGGACGAACCAATTTTAGAATATCCAGACTTTTCTAGGCCTTTCAATTTGACTACTGACGCAAGCAATATTGCATTAGGTGCCGTATTGTCCCAAGGACCAGTCGGACAAGACAAACCAGTCTGTTACGCTAGTCGAACTTTAACGAAAACTGAACAAAACTACTCGACGATTGAGAAGGAACTTCTTGCTATTGTTTGGGCGGTTAAGTACTTTCGACCGTACTTATTTGGACGAAAGTTCAAAATTATAACGGACCATAAACCGTTAACTTGGCTAATGTCTCTAAAGGAGCCAAACAGCAAACTCGTTAGATGGCGACTTAAGCTTGAGGAGTATGATTACTCAATCATTCACAAATCAGGCCGTGCAAATACGAACGCTGATGCCCTTTCTAGAGTACAAATAGAAGCAAACAATAACGAAACATCTAGCAATACTTCTACTCACACTACCAGACACACGAGTAACGACACAATACATAGCGCTGACGAAGACGCTACTTCATTAATTAGAATTTCAGAAAATCCACTTAACGACTTCAACGAACAAATTGTACTTAAACAAAATAATGACCAACCAAATAGACGACTAATGGTACTTTTCAAAACAAAACGGAGACAATATTTTCAATTTCCAAATTACGACGAACGCACATTTATCATTATTTTTAAAGACATAGACATAGTAGACATAGAGGAATAGACATAGAGGAATAGTTGAAACAATCGCTCATCTGAAACGTGAATACTATTTCCCAAACTTAAAATCTAAAGTTTCGTACATAATTTCCCACTGTAAAATATGTAACGAAAATAAGTATGACCGTAGACCTCCTAAACAGAAATTCGAATTAACACAGACACCAGCCAGACCGTTAGAAATTGTACATTGCGACATCTTTTATATTGAGAAAAATCCAATTTTCACTATAATCGATAAATTTTCCAAATTTGCCCAAGCGTATATGCTAGAAACCCGTAATAGTGTACATTTAGTCGAAGCACTATCTAAATTCATTGTCACATACGGACAACCAACTAATCTTATTGTTGATTCGGAAAAAGGATTCGATTCCACTAGATTTAAAGCTTTCTGTGAAAATTATAACATTCAATTACACATTACTTCCGTCAGAAGCTCCAACTCTAATTCACCAATAGAGAGGTTCCATTCTACGCTCTTGGAAATATACCGAATAGTACACAACACACGTACAGACTATCCTCCACCCGAAAGACCTAAACAAAAACTCCTTGAAGCTATTTTTACCTATAATAATTCAATCCACTCAACAACCAAATATACACCGTTTGAATTATTTTTTGGGCGTAAATATAACATACAGTTAAAACCTAATCCGCAAGATATAAGAGAAAAACAGGAAGAACTTTTTGACAAAGTTCACCAACACACCTTACAAAACAAAAACAAGAAATTAGAAAAGTTAAATAATAATAGAGAAAACCCGCTAAATTATGATCCCAACTCACAAACGTATCTTACAGAAAACAGACATAATAATAAGTTGCATCCAAAATTTAAACAAGTTACAGTTAAAAATAACAATAGAATTACGATTAGGGATAGTAAAAATAGAAAACTTCATAAACAAAAACTAAAGAGACCTCCTAAATTTCAGACTCGCCCTAGTGACGGTAACAATAACACAAAAAATAGAATTGAACGACCTGACGAACAACCCCGGGCTGATGATAATGAACCTAGGCCAGGCACGAGTAATCAGGAATCATGACCATTACATTCACATAATTGACTTAAACAAATATAAGGAAAACATGAACTACATTAAGGAATCAATAAATCTTCTCACACAAAAATCAGTTGCAAACAGAACAATTAATATTTTACATTTAACATATAAAACATTAGAAAATAACCTTCGTATAATATACCCAAGAAAATTAATGAAACGGGCTTTAATTAATGCCTTGGGGAGTTTGATTAAAACAATTACCGGAAACGTGGATAATGATGATGCTATAAAAATTAACAAAAATATTCAATTATTACAATCTAATCAAAAAAATGCAATTGACCAATTAAATAAACAGACTCGTATTAATGCACAAATGATAGAACGTTTTGAAAATATAACGAAACACATTAACGAACAACAAGAAATAATTAATACTTACTTGAAATCATATTCATCACAATTAAACAGGGTTGCAGAAGATGATTTCAAATTTATGCAATACTTTTATCAACTAAACTATAATATCGATACTCTCAATGATCACTTCAAAGAAATCATCGAATCAATCAATTTAGCTAGACTAAATGTCGTAGCCAAAACTATTCTGTTACCAAACGAATTAGATCACGCTTTCCTGTCACTTGAACATCAGGAAATACCGATTTCCTCATTTGAACAAATTTATGAATTTTTGGACTTACAAGCTTATTACAATGACACGAAAATAATTTTTAATATTCGAATCCCAAATTTCTATTCCCAAAAATATAAACTTAATCAATTAGAATCCTTACCTACACCTGATTTAAAAACGATAAAATTAACCAAACCTTATGCATTAATGAATGAGTTCGAATTGTATTTAAGAGACGATAAATGTCCTAAAATAGAGCAACTTTTCATCTGCCAACCAAAGGACAATGGAATAAAGTTAAAACATTCCAAATGTCTTGGAAACACCTTCCTTGGTCAAGAGGCAAGCTGTCCTTACGAAAATGACAAAAATACTACAGTAATAAAATCAATTCGTGACAACTATATAATTATAAAAAATTCAAACAATCTGGAGATATCAACCACGTGTGGCATCAATAAACGAAACATTACGGGAACCGTCCTAATTTACTACGAAAATTGCAGTATAATTATTAACGAAATTACTTACACAAATCAAGTTATTAATTTCAATAACCAAGTTCACTTATTGCCTGTACACAATTTACAAATCAACGTTTCCAAATATGAAGAAAAATTGGATCTGCCAAAACTACAATCATACCACATCGAAAATCGAGAAAAATTGGAAGTCCTGGAAACAAAAGGAATCGTTCATACGTCTATCACATACATACTCATCGTAGCAATCGTCATTTCAAGTATAATCACAATCAATTGCCGCATTAAGAAAAATTCGACTACCACAACTCCAATCCAGGTACATTACGATCCTGCTGCACAGAATAAGAAGGTCAAGTTCTTATGGCCATCGGCCTTATCTTAGGGGGGGAAGAGTTATGTATTACTACTATAGTATTTAACATATAAACGCTATCTAATATTGTAAAGTGCGAAAAAGCTTATAATGCAATTCTTTAAATACAGTATCAAGTTCATTTCCTTATAATATTGTTGACGATATACAAACACACTGAGCGTGTGAAAAGACTTATTAAGCAAATCACAGCTTATAATACTTATTGTTCTAATTATTATTATCAATTTTAATATGTATCTCTATTTTTTATTCTAAATAAGCAAATTGTAACAACAACTCTGAAATAGTCAAATATAAAAGATAGCTTCTCAAAAAAACATATAAATAGTTGTCACCACAACTAAAGATTAGATTTAGTCTCGATTTGATACAAGAACTATCTCCGAGTTGTTCGAAAAGCATATTATTGTAGTATCATTATTGTAACAAAAAGAAAATAAATTTTTTTTTAATAAATAACGCGAAACGTGTTATTTAACTATATATATATATATATATATATATATATATATATATATATATATATATATATATATATATATATATATATATATACATATATTATATATATATATATATATATATATATATACATATATATATATATATATATATATATATATATATATATATATATATATATATATATATATATATATATATATATATTGGTGGCCACATAATTAAGAACGTTATAGATACTACAAAATTTTTATATATTAGTAACTCATTTTAATTATATTTATTAAATTATCTATATATAATGACACGTGGAGGAATAAGGAAAATTAAAACGTAAAATAAATTAAAATTCAGATCAATTTATTATTCAACCAAATATAAATTTTTATCATAAGTTATTCTACATTGGACACATAAATAAGAACACTTAAATAATTGTATCATAAATAATATAAAATAACGTTAATTTCGTAAAATTAAGGTTAATATTTACTGGGATAACCTTTGTTTGCTATATATATATATATATATATATATATATATATATATATATATATATATATAATATATATATATATATATATATATATATATATATATATATATATATTTTAACTTTTTTGTAAATAAAAATAAAAATATGTGTTAACAAATAAAAATAATATAAATTATGGCGCAATTTAAATAAAACGCTATATAATGAATTTAAGATGATAAATCATTCTTTTTAATTACGAGAAACTTAAAAGTAAATTTGTACAAATAAAAATAATTAATCTTTTATGTTTAGGAACACTGCGAGCTTTTAGATTTGTTGGTCTTAAGCAGAAAGTCCGTCTTAAGCAGAATTCCAATTCAAAAGTAAGTTCCCAAAAAATTCTTACATTCGTAAATTTTTTATTATGTTATATCTCTAATGATGAATAATAGTAATTAAGTCAACTATGGCATGTAAAATAAAATTTCAACATAGAATATGTATTTACCTTTTCGTAATAAAATATTTAATAATCACCTTTCTTGTGTTCAGAATTTCAGCAGAAACTTGAATCAATTTGTACAAGGGGAGACGTGCCACCTCGAAGATGCTTCAGTATCATTTTTATTGCAACTGTAAGTTCAAATAATTATGTTACTTGATTTAAACACTAGAACCATATTTAATATTCCACAAATAATTTTGTATATATTATAAGTAGTAGAAATATGGGCATTCGAAGCACTCCTCCCCTCCTCACGATTTTTTGACTGACCTCGGATGGAGGTAGTCGATCAAGGCGGTTCTAGAAACCTCCGGCGGTGAGTGGAGAAATGTTTTGGTCTCAAACCTAACTGAACCCTGGTGAACTTAGCTTAACCTACTAGATGGTGCTCGTAGTCTGGATACTAGCGAAACCTGTGCGTAAATTTAAAAGATTACCAATAGATGACGTGGCCACCTTTGAACTCTGTAAATTCCAAGTTTCACAAATAGATTGCGCTGAACACTAGCGAACTCTATAGTAAATATGAGAAATTGTCAGTAGATGGTGCTTAAAAACCTTTGATAGTTATACTTTTCACTAATAGATGGTGCTGCTAGTCTGAACACTAGCGAACTGTTCACCTAGATTTAGAATTCAACCTGAAACAGGTTTAAACTCGTCTGTGCTTGTGACGTCATTAGAAGATAATTTGTTAGTGGCTAAAATAATTATATATGCTAGCGAGTTTTGAAATGCGTATGATAAAAATACTATTATACTTTTATTAATAAAAGACCATCATAAAATATACATCAGAATACTTTCGAACATAACTGTAAAAATGATAAATTAACCATCAAAAAATATACATCAACATACTTTCGAACATAACTGTACAATTGATAATTTTTTTTCTTAATAAGCATCCCGTCTTATTTGCATGTACGCGGCGTCAGTATGTCGCGACATTGAAATATGATACTTCCGTTGAATCACAGAAAATGTCACGTACTTTGGTAATATGATACACCTACAGTAAAGCTTGTTCTGATTTTCACTTTTTTACATAATACAGTAAAATCTGTCTTAGCGGTAAAATATTCCTTAATGTTTAAAACAATTTAAAAAATTTTAGTTAAAAGAACAATACAGTTTCCAGCAATGGGACCGTCAACAGCAATGGAAAAATATTTTTTGAGGATGAATTGGAAAAATCAATAAGAACTCACAGGATTTTGATAGCATTGGAAAAAATTTATGAGTTTTAATACTGTATTTATTTTGTAGCTATAGTTGACAAAAAAATTTTGGAGAGGAATTCAGACTTAAAACTCTCCCATGAGGGGTATTATAAAATAAAAGACTTTTATTTTTGTTAATATGTCAATAGATAGTGCTCAAAAACCTTTGATAATTATACATCTTTCACTAATAGATGCACTGAACACTAGAGAACCCTGTGTAAATTTGAAAAATTATCAATAGATGGCGCTTAAAATCCTTTCGCTGCTAATGTAAACACTAGCGAACTCTGCACGTAGATTCAGAACTCAACCTAAAACATGTTTAAACTTGTCTGTGCTTGTGACGTCATTAGAATTTGTTAGTGCCTAAAATAATTATATATGCTAGCGAGTTTTGAAATGCGTATGATAAAAATACTATTACACTTTATTAATAAGGACCATCAGAAAATAAAAAATAATCTCAGCGTTCATATATTTATGGATGCAACTGTACAAATGATAATTTTTTTCTTAATAAGCATCCGGTCTCAAAGATCACTTTGTAATTAATACATACATGCTTACAAAGCAATTTTTATTTGCATGTGCGCGGCGTCAGTATGTCGCGACACTGAATTATGATACTTCCGTTAAAAAGTAGAAAATGTCACGTATTTTAAGAACAAAGTGTCGCCGATGCATCCTGTCTCGAAAGTTACTTGGTAATTAATACATGATTACAAAACAATTTTTATTTCCACGTGCATGACATCGGTATGTCGCAACCTTCAAATAGGATGACGTCAACAATTCGATAAGTATAAATAGAAGTATGATTTTTTTTCACCGACAATTTGATTTGAAACTTGGGTTAAAACATTAAAAACTTATTGCTGCAAAAAAATTTTTAATTGTTGTGTTAAAAATTAATTACTGTGAAAATGGATTCCATTACTACTGGTGCTTCATTTGGAAACAGAGACTTAGTGCAACAAATGGCGTCAAATTTCATGACACAATTAAGCAACCTTCGTTCTATCAAACGGTGGATTAAACTTTCTGATATGGAGACTGGAAAATAAATATAAAATAATAGGTGCAAGTCAACTACCATCAAAATTCGATTCATCGAAAATGAAGACAGTTTTAGAATTGGAGATCGGCTACATATCTTTGCCAGCAAGATTTGATAATCTCAACGACCAGATGCTCGCGTGTCTACAGAACAATCCGCAATTGGGAGTAATAAACCATGGACCAATCGGGCTAACTCATAAATTACAATTCAAAACGTTGGATCTTCTTGAAAATTCAAAATTAAAAAAAATTTCATTATTTTTGTAAGAAATCTTATTATTGTTTACATGTTAAAAGTAATTATTGTATATCGCCAATTAACAAATTTTTAATAGTGTACCTATTATATAAACTATACTTAATAAAAAAGTTTTTAATAGAAAAAACCGATCATTTTTATTTACACCCATCTCTAAAAAAATAAATCAAACTAATTTTTAATATTATACCTTAAACTGGATTCGAATATAAAAATTCACATAATTTATGTTGTGTTCAATTAATTAACCCTTATGTAATTTACTCCCAAAGTAAATTATGTTACTCCCAAAGAGTTACTCCCAAAGAGTCACTCCCAAGGAGCCGCTCCCAAAGAGTCACTCGCTAAGAGTCACTCCATAGGTATATATAAGACTCAACCCGCGGAATCTTTAGCCAGTCGAGTTCAGCTGAGCTATTCGTTAACAAGTTGCAATCGTAATACTGTCAAGCTATGCATAGTTGTGAATTTTGTGGTGTGAAATTTTCGCGAAATTTTAATCTCTCACGTCATTTAAAAACTCAACATAATTCGTCCGAGAATGATAATTCCGGAATAAGTCAATTTGAAAATTCCACTAATCAGTCGGCGAATAAAGAGACGCACAACTCGGAGAACAGGAGATTTTCAAGACAAAGTGAATCGTCAAACTCTAATGATGAAGATGATGATAGTGAAAACGAATATAGTTTTGGAGCAAGAAATGACATTGAAGAAGAGAAGAGAGATAAACCAGTATTTCAAAATCAGGACGAAGATGACAAAAATGGATCTAAAAGAAACTTGAATACTTTTAGATGTAAATCAGAATTAAATTCCATGCTTTAAAAAACTCGTGTAATATTCTACAATCGGTGAACGTCGAAGATAATCGATATGATGAACAAAAGCATTTACCATCACCTGATAATTACAAAGAAACAAGTTTTGCTTCAAAAGTGGCCGGTCTCTTGCAAACTGCTCTAGACATATTAATGATCAAAGAGCTTCAGAGCGCATGCGCAAAGGATGAAGAACAAGAAGATAACAATTCAGCCGAAAAGGAACGACCTTCAACATCAAATTCAATAAATGGAGAAGCTAAACATCTGAAGTATGATGAAAACGCCAGCCCTCATAATGATTATTCGAAACATGTTAATGAAGAAGAATATTTTGATGATCCGAACCATTTAGTATAGAGTAAGATCCCAGAGCCGTAAGGCACAACTTATTTTCTAAAGCATATAACTTTCAGTTCACAGTAGTCTCTTGTGTACTTTTTAATACCTGAATGTTTGTGGAGCTTGCCCGGTGACACCTGCGCAGGTACCAGGTGAGAAAGGTAACTAAAAATCAGAGTTACTTAAATTTTTATGACTGATTTTTATATATGTTTTGTAGAATATTACTCTGAAGTCATATAAAAAAAATCAGACGCTTTCCATGGGCCAAAACTTTTATCAGACGCTTTAAAGCTCTAAGAAAAATAAATGAACTTAATTTATTTTTAAATGTCTGATTTTTTTATGTTATTAAGGTAACTATTACAATATTATATTTAATCAGTCAGACAAACTGCAATGATCAAACATCCCGTAAACACAAAAATTACTCAACCATGAGTATGAGCGCGAAAGCACTATACATGCGTTTTAGATCGAGTGAGACATCCATGGTAACTCGGTTCCCCTTCTTAAACTCACAATCTATAACAGTCCTACTGTATATGTATGTGTATATACTAGGTGCACACACTGTTTATTATACAGTATAGTTCTATACTCGGGTTTATGCGACCACGTGTTTTTGTCAATTATATCGTGTGATTTGTGAGTGATATCAAATTATTTTCAATAGAAAATATGGAAGAATCCGCGGAACCATCATTGAAATGTGTATTTTGTAAAAAATCTCATAATAAAATCAATTTATTTTCAATAGAGACATTAAAAAAAGTGCCAAACTGTTTTAAAACACAGAACAATCCATAACCCTAAATTCAAAGACGTTTTACCGGATGATTTGTACGAAAGAGGTTACCATCGTGAATGTTGCAAATTTTTTACTGCTTTGCCGAAAAAATATTACTCTTCAATCTCCAAAAAACGAAAAAATGATAAAAAAAATTCATCGGGTATTGTTGAAAATAAACAATCGCATCGAATAAAGCATCGACATCAGGCTTATTCAGTATTGATACCACTAATAATGATGAATATACAGCATCTACCTCAAGTCAACTAACTGATTTTCTAGCTCCAGACTCAGCTATAGCATCAAACTCAAGCCCAGCTAGTATTGTTCCTGAACCCATTGTAATACCTGAGACAGCTGTTGAATTAGAATCAGTTAAACCGGTCCCCTCTAATTCTAAAGAATCTTCTGTGGCGTTTGAGTGTGTTGATGAATCCTCTTCTAATAATGTTTCTTTTGATAGTAATTCAAGTGCTGGTGAAAATCACACATGTATATATTGTGATCAAAAGACTAAAAGACACAAATTAAAAAGACTAGCATTGCATGCGTCTGATAAAAACGATTTCTTAAAGAAATTGAATGAAGAAGAGGAAGACTTTGCGGAGTTAATTGAGAAAGTTCAAGATGTTGCCGATTCAATCATATATTATCACAGTAAATGTCAATTGGAGTATTCTTATAAAATATCATCTCGGAAAAACACAAATAAAACATCCTGGCATGATCTTCGTCAACATCATCAAGCTGTTTTCATCGAAATTTGTAATTTTATACAAGAAAATATTATAAATAAAGATCGGTGTTACTTTCTTACATATCTTCATAGAAATTATATTGTGCTTTTTAGAGAGAAAGTAGAAAACTGTGAAGAAGTGATGGGTAATTTTACTCCACAAAACCTAGAGAATAAAATTAATAAAAAATTTAAGAAAGAAATAAAATTTTTTACGTGTCAGAATAAGAAGGTAGTGGCTTCTAAATATATTACTGCTATTGATGAGAACTTGTTAGAAATTTTAAAAGATGACGATATTCTCAATAAAGCTGCTTTGATACTAAGAAAGTCAGTGTTGGAAGTTGAAAAACAGAAATTGCCGAATAACCTAACAGTACGAGAATTGGAAGAAGGGGAGGTGTCGGTGCCACAGAATTTGTCACAATTTTATTATACTCTAATAGCCGGCAATAACAGCAAAAGAAGAAACAATTCCAAGTGCATACGACAAGTTCAATCCTTGAGTGAGGATGCTGTTTACGCTATTTTTAATGGCAAATACAAAACATCAAAGCATATCAAGTTTGGAATGGTCTTAAAAAGTTTGACTAGCAGTCGTAAAATCGTTGACATTATTCACAGATATGGACATTGTATCAGTTATCCAGGGGTGGAGGAGCTGGAGACGGAAACAACTTATTATACGATACAGAAATCTTCGATATGTCCTGAAGTGATAAAAAAAGCATAATTTGTGCACAGGAGTTGCTTCTGATAACTTCGATCGGTTTGTAGAAACTAAAAGTGGGAAAGACACTTTGCACGACACAGTGGGTATAATTTACCAGAACGAGGACCCCAATACTCCACGTCAATTAGAAACTCCAAATTTGTCTGCTTCTGCCAGTGAAGAACCAGAGACGTCGCGAAAAAGACGACGAAGGACAATGGAGGTCACAGAGGTGGAAGGTAGACCCTATATGAAGAAACCAAAGATGACTGACGACTTACAAATTTCCGTTCGTGAAATTGAAGAAACTCTGCCCGGCAATTTACAATTATACCAGGAAATTGATTTAGTTTGGATGCTAAGCCATGCTTATCAAATACCAAATCTTCCAATGTGAGTAGGTTACAATTGTTTTATCAGTAATAATGAAAATAATCCAAAACAAATTGTTTCTTATCTCACTCCGATAAATTTATCACCCACTAATACATCAGTCATTTTGGAAACAATGGAGCTAAGCTTAAAAATTTGTGATGAACTTGCGCAATCTTGTATTCAAGTAACTTATGATCTTGCAATAGCAAAAGTTGCCTTACAAATTCAAGCTACTGAAGCACCCATATTTGACAATTTATTTATACATTTGGGGCCATTCCATATTATGATGTCATACTTTAAAGCTATAGGAAAATTTATAGTGGATTGCGGCTTGCCCAACGTCATGGTGCAAAGTAATTTGTTAGCTTCGGGATCGGTTGCTGGATTTCTAGAAGGAGGACACTTCAATTGCTGTAAAAGGCTTCATCCGTTGATCTCAGTGGGTCTAGAGATTTTACATTTCAAATCTTTTTTAGATATTAACAACGTACAGGTTACGGATACAATTATTGAGGAACTTACGCGTCTGAAAGATACTCCAACATCATCTTTTAAAATTGAGAATGAAGATACTATTAAACAATTATGGAATTTTTAAACAACAGACTCTGAACGGCGAGCATGGGAAAACACCGCAGTTTTATTTAATCTATATAAATCTTGTAAACTATTATTTAACATTATCTAGAAGTATTCGAGCTGGAGATTTTGATCTATTCGAGTGCGTACTACCAAAAATCACGAATTCATTTTTCATCTGTAACCAGCTAAATTAAACTCGAACTGTTAAATACTATGCAAATTTATTAAACGTAGCCGAAACTCATCCAAATTTATACGAAGAATTCCAGGAATTGGCATTCGGCGAACCGATAAGCCTTTTTCTAAACAACCAATTGATCTTGTTCTTGAACAAACAATAAACGCTGACGCAGCTAGGAAACTCACTGGTATAATACATTTCACCAATTCAATTTCTGCACGTCAACGTTGGGCCCGGAGCCATGATGTCAGATCCACAATAATTAGTTCAGTGTACAAGGATTTAGGTTTACAAAAAGAACAAGACGTTTCGGCCGAGCTCACAAATCATGCTATAAAAACTAATGTTAAGCAGTTGCAAACATTTATCGAAACTTCTGATTTATTCATAAATCCATTCGACCCACAAGTGTCAAAAGATCTTTTAATCAACATTTCTTCGGGTAAAGCTGCGTCAAAGTCCGTAGAGAATTTTTTGCTCAATATTGAAAAAAATGGTGACGCTAAACGTCAAACGTTTATCTCAGAGTGTGAATTGGATATAGGCAGGTTTGAAAAAAGTATTATGAAAACACCACTGGAAAACTTTACACTGGATTATTCAAAAAAAAGAAAACGAAAGTAGGTGGTAAAGTGCAAGAGGTACGGATTCAAAGAGATCTTTTTGGGCGTATACTTGGCATATCTATAGATCATACAGTAGATATGGCCGAAATTCTATCTTATCCTATTACTCCAGTGCCATTATCCATGTGCCATTTTGATGAAGCCATTTGTAAAACTCAAAAATCGACCTTGATGAAGTCCTTAGAAAAAGGTTTAGAGCATAATCCACCTGATCGAACAGATATTTTATTGATTGATGGTTTTTTTTTTTACTACACACCATGAAAAATGTCCCAAAAACTTTTGGAGCTATTTCGAAAAAAATGCTGCTAATGGTGACCCAACTCAAAGCGACAAGATACGACGTTATTTTTGATCAATACTTCTCTCCTTCGATTAAAGATTATGAAAGATCTCTCCGCCAAGAATCTACACAATTGGATTTTAATATTGCTGGCCCCGATCAAGTTAGCCCGTCTGATTTCTTGAAGGAATTAAAAAATATCCATTTTAAACAGGCTTTCGTGGATTTCTTCATTCAACATTGGGCATCTGATGAAATGGTACCATTTATCGAAAATAAACTGATATATATATATATATATATATATATATATATATATATATATATATATATATATATATATATATATATATATATAAATATATATATATATATATATATATATATATATATATATAAATATATATATATATATATATATATATATATATATATATATATATATATATATATATATATATATATATATATATATAAATTTCAAACATGTCATTCTTACTTCGTTGAAAATAATACAGTTGTATCAAGTGTAGATGACAATTTATCGTGTCCAAAACATGGAGAAGCCGACACTAAAATCATTTATCATGTCTGTAATATAGACGCTCAAGCAAATTTTGTTATTAGATGTTCCGATACTGATATTGCGGTAATTATGTTGGGACATATGCATAATTTAAAAAATCGATGATTGGAATGTGTGGTTATACACCGGTACTGGAAATGACCAAAGATGCATTAATTTAACAAAAATTTGCGAGCATTTGGGACCGTCTTTGTGTAGAAGTTTGCCAGAATTTCACGCATTGACTGAATGTGATTTTAATCCCGCCTTTTTTAAAAAAGGTAAACAAAGACCATTTAATATAATGATGAAGAAACATGAATATCAGCGAGCTTTTATGCGATTCGGAGATCCAGAGTCATTTACCGATGAAAACATACTACAAGATATTTTCAATCAAGTACAACAATTTATCTGCGATATTTATAATGTTTCTAATGAATACGACGTTGATGCTGCCCGGCTTCAGCTGTTTTTAGATAATTATACTGTGTCTGATATTAATGGAGAATTGAATCCAAAAAATCTAAAAAATTTCGATGCAAGCAATTTACCACCATGCAAAACTGAATTGTTTCAACAATTTCTCCGAGCTAATTATATCACCAGCATATGGAATAATGCAAATAAAAAACGACCAACTACTTTTATTCCTGAAAACAATGGATGGACGTTAGAAGATAACCAGTATCTTTTTTATTGGTTTGATGGTGACCAATTACCCGGATTCGTTAGTGAATCACTTCAAGAACCAGGTACCGTACTTTGATTTCAGGTTTACAATTTATTATATTGGTCGTTCCGTTTTTTAATTGTTTATCTTTATGTTTTTACAGAACATGCTGCTAGCAACAATAACATATCAGATGATGATGAGGATGATGACTTGGATGGACAGTTTCGCGATGTACTCAATGATGAAAATTCTAATGATAACTATGATGATGATGAAGATGATTAAAAAACAATCAAATAATTTATATTTAAAATAAAATAAATATAATTTTCTTTAAAACACAACTGCTCCGAAAAAATTTATTTTTCCCTATATATATGCAATATATTAAATTATTTTTATTAAAATGATTAATTATTCCTTTAATTATAAATTTTATCTTAATCAAATAGATATACATATTAAAAGCAGTAAGTATTTTTCAAATATTAAGATATTTTACTCTGAAGTGCATGTGCATAGTGCTCTCGCGCTCATACTCATGGTTGAGTAATTTTTGTGTTTAGGGGATGTTTGGTCATTGCAGTTTGTCTGACTGATTAAATATAACATTGTAATAGTTACCTTAATAACATATAAAAAAATCAGACATTTAAAAATAAATTAAGTTCATTTATTTTTCCTAGAGCTTTAAAGCGTCTGATAAAAGTTTTGGCCCATGGAAAGCGTCTGATTTTTTTTTATATGACTTCAGAGTAATATTCTACAAAACATATATAAAAATCAGTCATAAAAATTTAAGTTAAGTAACTCTGATTTTTAGTTACCTTTCTCACCTGGTACCTGCGCAGGTGTCACCGGGCAAGCTCCACAAACATTCAGGTATTAAAAAGTACACAAGAGACTACTGTGAACCGAAAGTTATATGCTTTAGAAAATAAGTTGTGTCTTACGGCTCTGAGAT